>PGTU02000008.1:21956959-22064828 GCA_002896215.2 Cicer echinospermum | reverse complement strand
TTATTTGAGTTTTGAGTTCTATCAATAACACGTTATTAATCCAATTTATAGGTTATAAAATGAAGGTTATGACTGTAAGACATTTATTCACGTGTTTGTGTGTTATATATTTGGGATAACAAATTTATTGACTCTTGATTGGAAGCGTCCATGAGAATAAAACATTGATGTCATATGTGATTAAAATTTTATCTTGAATATTTTATATTTGTGGTTGCTAATTGTGTTTTAAATAGTGTATCTTTGTGGTTGCCTAAGTGGCTGTGATTTGTGTTTTTAATATTTTATATGTGTGGTTGTCTAAGTGGTATGGTTGGTGGTTTGTGTTTTAAATATTGTTATCTTTGTGGTTGCTTAGGTGGTTGGTGATTTGTGTTTTAAATATTTGTTATTTTTGTGGTTGCTTAAGTGGCTGGTGATTTGGGTTTAAATGTTGTTATCTTTTGTGGTTGCCTAAGTTGCTGGTTATTTGAATTTTAAATAATGTTATCTTTGTGGTTGCCTAAGTGGCTGGTGATTTGTGTGATTATCTAAGTGAGTGGTGGCATGTACATTGAGAATCATTATCATTTCATAACATATCATATGCATCTTTGTGGACGCCTGTGTGGCTGGTTAATTTTTCCGTTGGTATGGGTGACTTCTGTTGTGGAGTTAAATAAGTATTAAGAATGGGGAATCTCTTAATGTCTTGTTTACTTAATGTTTGTTGTGAAAATCGTTTAAGTTAAATGAGTATTAAAAATGGGGAATCTTTTAATATCTGCAGTTGCTTAACAATTGTCGTGGATGCAGTCAGTATATGCTCATGCATTTTCATTCTTTTTGTAAATCGTGCAGACCCGTGATCGGTGGCACCTTGATAAATAGTACTTTGGCCTGTGATAGGCGGTACATTTACAATTTACGTTCTTTTTAGTAAACCGTGTAGACCCGTGATAGGTGGCACCTCGGTAAACGATACGGACCCGTGATAGGCAGTACATTTATGGTTTACGCTTTTTAGTAAATCGTGCAGACCCGTGATAGGTGGCACCAATTGGTACTTTGGCCTGCGATAGGCGGTACAATTATGATTTACGGCCCTTCGAGGAGGGTTTTGGTTTGGAATTCCGAGTCCATGCATTTTGGCATATACGCATCGCATTAGGGTTGTAAACTATTTCGAACTCAAGTTGTTGTAATTTGTGTTGGAATTGCTAAGTGTTATGTATTGATTTCGTGGTGTAAGTGTGATGGATTGATTTCGAAACCAATTTGTCATGGTGATGTGTGGGATTGCTAAGTGTATAGATTTGGAGTTGTGTATGAATGTGATTGAATTACTTTATGTATTTTTGGAAGGATAAGCAGGGAAATCGATTTCCCAATCGATTTGGGAAGTTAAAGGGCTAACTATTTTAAATCGATATTCTCATCGATTTGGGAGTTCAGAGGCTCAACTATTTATAAAATCGATTTGGCCATGTAGAATTCAGGAAAACTGACAAAATCGATTTGGAATCGATTTGGCATTAAGTCAGGGGCTGAGCTATGCTGTCAATTAATGGCCCAATCGATTGAATTAAGCCCAGAGTTCAATTTCACTAAAAACCTTCAGGAAATCGATTTGGAAATCGATTGGTTTAGTAGAAATTCTTATTTTTAGTTAGATAACAGATTGCTCAATTGATTTATCAATGTTTGTTAATTATGTATTACTTGTTGAATTGAGAACTTATTTTGATTCATTTTTATTTGGCAAGTGTTACATGAATTTTAGCATATGAAAAATCTTTTAAGGTGCATGCTTAGGTTGAAAGGTTTTTTTGTGCATTTAAAAACTTAAATGTTCTGTGTTAATGTTAATTTCGGGTGGTGACCTTTACAACTATTGTGGAAATCTGGGCTTTGCCCTTAGATGAGAGCCAGGACGATCTACCGGTTTCGTACCCTACGGATGGGAATGTAGATGTGAATGCTTGACTGGAGCTATGTTAGGAGGATCTCACGGGGCGCGTGGAGATCACTCAGGGTGTACAGCTAGAGTCTCTTTTGAAGAATGATCAGATTATGATGACATAGAGGGAACATACGTTTTTTTTTTATTACGTTATTTTGAACTGGAAAACTGTACTTTACTAATATTGTCAATATGACATCTTATTTGAATGGGTTCCATGTATCATTTGTTGTTGTGTAAATACTTGGATTCATATTTGGAGAAACTTTTCCGCTGCTTGTAAATTATAATGACTCAATTATTTATTCAAAGGTATTTTCCTTATTTATTTCTCTGTTTTATTTTAATTTCTTTAAAAAAAATACACCCTCAGCTTTTAAAAATCGGGGTGTTACATTGTGGTATCAGATCTTTGGTTTGGTTTTCTTTGGGGCTGTGGAACCTTGGTTATAGATTGTAGGTCAACCTGTAAGTTGGGAGTTGTTATCTGATCATAGCGTCGGTTTAGGTGGGTTGAGTTGTCAGGTCCGCAATAATTTTTATGTGTTGATGTGGTCGGAAACTAGTTTTGGAGTTATTTGAAGTAGTGTTAAGACTCTACTTGATGATGGTTTTATAGGAAAACCATGCCGCCAAGAAGGAATGACGTTCCAAGAGCCAATGCTAATAGGGACGATCGAACGGCGGAGGCTATGAATAACATGGCTGCTTCTGTTGCTCCACACGACTGCTGCCAAGACTCAACGTGATCTGAAAAGAGGGGAAGAGAGATCCGTGCTGCAGAGTCAAGAGGATTAGTAGACTTCCGTCGGTACAATCCTCCCAAGTTTAAGGTGGATGAAAATTTAGAGAAAGCGGATCAATGGATCCAAGAAGTGGAGAAGATCTTCGAAATGATTAACTGTCAGGCATAAGTGAAGGTCAACTATGCCACTTATATGCTATTAGGGGATGCTGAGTATTGGTGGAGGAGTGCAAGATTGGTTGATGAGATCAGCTCACGAGGAGGTGAACTGGGAATCAATCAAAAGGAAGTTTTTAGACAAATACTTCTGATGAGTACCAGGACTAAGCTGGGTGATGATTTCCTGAACTGATCAAGGGAACATGACTGCGTGGTGAATATGCTGCTAAGTTTGAATCACTATCGAGACATTTCAGGTTTTTCCGTGAAGAGATTGATGAACCATTCATGTGTCATCGTTTCCAAGACGGACTAAAGTATGAGATTCAAGACTCTGTCCTGCCCTTGGGCATTCAATGTTTCCAAGTTCTTGTGGAAAAATGTAGGGAAGTTGAGGATATGAAGAATAAGAGGGCTAGCCGAGGAGGGAATTTTAATTCAGGAGGCCCTAGTCAGGTGAATTATTAGAACAAGGGAAAGCAAGTTGCTAACCTTATAATCGACCACGAGAACTAACAACGGTGGGCAGAATCGCCCAGGGAACCAGAATTTCGGGAGACAACTGGGACGAGTGGTTCGATGTTTCCGATGTGGGGAAGAGGGACATTATGCTAACGCTGTACCCTAATACTCTCACCTGCTACAATTGTCAGAAGCCAGGACACATGGCGAAGGATTGCACGGCTCCGAAGGTAGAACAATTGTGGAATGTAACTAGGGCTACTCGTCCTATTGCTAGAGGACGCATTTATTGCGTGAGTGCTGAAGAGGGGAATCCATCTGGTAATCTGATTCAACGTGACTGCGAGATTGTAGGTAACACTCTAACTACACTATTTGATTCGGGGGCATCCCATTCCTTCATTGCTATGGATTGTGTGAATCGCTTGAAGTTATCTGTATCTGCTTTACCTTTTGATTTGGTTGTTTCCACACCTACTAAGACTTTGACAGTAAATTCTACATGTTTACATTGTCAAATAACTATTCAGAATAGGGATTTCTTGGTTAATTTGATTTGTTTACCTCTACAAGCACTCGAGGTCATTCTCGGTATGGATTGGATGTCGTACTATTATGTGATCTTGGATTGTGCTCATAAATTGGTTCTTTTCCCCGAACCAGGAGTTGTTAAGTATTTAGCCGCTAACAAACTCCGAGTGTCGCTAAGTGAAGGGACTCATGAGTTTTCGTCTCTGGCTAATGTGGAGGCAAAGAAAAATTTGAACATAGAAGATGTGATGCTTGTCAATGAGTACCGGGACGTATTTCCAACGGAAATTCCAGGATTGCCACCGGTAAGAGAAGTGGAATTTTTCATTGATTTGCACCCAGGAACCGGACCTATTTCAATGGCACCGTATCGAATGTCGCCATTGGAATTAAATGAGCTCAAAAGCCAAATTGAAGACTTGTTGGAGAAGAAATTTATTAGACCAAGTGTATCACCATGGGGAGCTCCAGTTTTGCTAGTTAAGAAGAAGGACGGAAGCTCGCGCTTATGTGTGGATTATAGACAGCTTAATAAGGCAACTATTAAGAATCGTTATCCTTTGCCACGCATCAATGACTTAATGGATCAATTGAGAGGGGCAGCGATATTTTCGAAGATTGACTTGAAGTCGGGATACCATCAGATTCGAGTAAGGGAAGGAGATATTCAGAAGACTGCGTTCAGAACCCGTTACGGACGTTATGAATATCTCGTCATGCCGTTTGGGGTTACCAATGCACCAGCAATTTTCATGGACTACATGAACAGAGTCTTTAATTCATTCCTTGATAAATTTGTGGTGGTGTTTTATTGATGATATATTGATTTATTCAAGAACTGAAGAAGAGCATGGAGAACATTTACGTCAAGTTCTTGAGATTTAACGCGAGAAGCAATTGTATGCCAATCTGTCAAAGTGTGAATTCTAGCTAGAAAAAGTGAATTCTTAGGACATGTGATAACCAAGGAAGGAATCGTTGTAGATCCGGCTAAGATTGAGGCGGTTCTTGCTTGGAAACAGCCTCAGACTGTCACTAACATACGAAGTTTTGTAGGACTGGCACGGTACTACAGGAGGTTTATTGAAGGTTTTGCTAAGGTTGTGACTCCATTTACACAACTTACCAGAAAAGATCAACCGTTCGCATGGACGGAGAAGTGTGAACAAAATTTTCAGTTACTAAAGAGAAAATTGATGACCTCACCAGTATTGGTATTACCGCAATCAGAAGAACCCTATGAAGTTTATTGTGATGCATCTCACCAAGGTTTGGGATGTGTTCTGATGCAACACAAGAAAGCTGTAGCTTATGCCTCAAGGCAATTGAAGATTCATGAGAGAAACTATCCTGCTCATGATTTGGAGCTTGCTGCGGTTGTTTTTGCATTGAAGATCTGGAGGCACTATTTATATGGGTGCACGTTCACCGTGTTTAGTGACCATAAAAGTTTGAAATATTTATTTGATCAGAAGGAGTTGAACATGCACCAGAGACGATGGATGGAGACTCTCAAGGATTTTGATATCACACTGCAGTACCACCCTGGGAAGGCCAATGTAGTGGCTGATGCGTTGAGTAGAAGAAGTGTCTCGGTGTCTTCAACAATTATGGCTAGACAACAAGAGTTGTGGGAAGCTTTTAGAGATCTAGACTTGAACGTAGAGTTTGCACCAGGAATTTTGAAATTCGGAATGATTAAGATTTTGAGTGGACTACTTGAAGACATTGCAAATTCTCAAGATGACGTCTTAATACAAGAGAAGAGGAACCTAATAGTGCAAGGGAAGACAATTGAGTTCAAGATCGGATCAGATAATATTTTGCGATGTAATGGTAGGATTTGTGTACCAGGAATTACAGATATGAGGAAAACAATTTTAGAAGAGGCTCATAAGAGTAAGTTGAGTATTCATCCCGGATCAACAAAGATGTATCAGGATTTGAGACAGAATTATTGGTGGCCAGGAATGAAGAAACATGTAGCGGAGTATGTATCAACTTGTCTAACTTGTCAGAAAGCGAAGGTGGAACATCAGCGACCTGCTGGGATGTTGCAACCTTTAGATATACCTGAATGGAAGTGGGACAGCATTTTCCATGGATTTTATAACTGGATTGCCAAAAACAAGGAGAAAGAATGATTCTATATGGGTGATAGTGGATCGACTGACTAAATCCGCTCACTTTTTTGCCAGTAAAGACCACCTATAAGGTAGATCAGCTAACAGAGATCTACATTGCTGAAATTGTGAGGTTACACGGGGTACCATCGAGTATTTGTATCAGAACCGTGATCTGAAGTTCACATCACATTTGGGAGCATTGCACGAAGCGTTGGGAACGAAACTACGATTGAGTTCAGGGAAACCATCCACAAACGAACGGACAGACTGAAAGGACGAATCAGTCCCTGAAAGATCTGTGAGAGCACTGTGTATTAGATGATAGGGGAAGTTGGGATGATGTACTTCCGTTGATTTCAGTTCACCTACAACAATAGTTTCCACGCAAGTATCAGAATGGCACCATATGAGCTTTATATGGCGCAAGTGTTCAAACGCCTTGTGTTGGTATAAGGACGGTGAAATATCCATGATTGTCGGACCGGAGATGGTGCAACAGACTACAGCTAAGGTAAGGAAGATCAAGGAGAAAATGAAGACTTCACATGATCGTCAGAAGAGTTACGCGGACAAGCGTCGCAGACGTTTAGAATTCGTTACAGGGTGACCATGTATTTCTGAGAGTCACCCCTACTACTGGAGTAGGTAGAGCCTTGAAATCGAAGAAGTTGACTCCGATACTGTCCAATATTCATGACGTGTTTCATGTACACAGTTGAGGGAAAATCTTGCAGATCCATCTCATGTGATCGAACCAGACGTACATCCAACTGAAGGATAACTTTGTCAATTCGAAGTACCACCTGTGAGAATTGTGACAGGAAGATAAGCGATTTTAGGACCAAGGATGTTTTCATTGGTCAAGTGATTTGGAACCCATTACTGGAGATGCGACTTGGGAACTGAGAGCAAGATGAGAGAACAACACCCAGAGTTATTTATCAACGCATAGTTTCGAGGACGAAAACTAATTTTTAGGGGGCTAGTAATGTAAGACCATAATTTTAATATATTACTTTATGTATTTTATGTGTAATTTTGGATATTGGCTCGGAGGCTTTTTAGCCAAGTTATTAATATTTTGGAGTTTGCATGACCAAAAAGATATTTGTTGCCCGATTAAAATTACTCGTCGATAAATAAATTAAATTAAGTACGGTGAATCCCTTACGAAGAATTTAATGCCTTATGGTGAAATGGTAAATTTAATAAATATCAAGATATTTGTTAAAAGTAATTAATATATATATATATATATATATATATGTTTGGAGGGAAAAGAAAAGAGGAAAAGGAAATAGAAAGGAAGGAAAAACGAAGAAAGGAAAAACAGAAAGAAAAGCATTTCTCGCGAGAACTTCTTCTTCTTCTTCCTCTGTCGCGTGACCATTCTCCCTCCCTCTTCCATTTTCATTTTCGTTTCTTCCTTTTGTTCAAGAATAGAAACCTAAGGCTTGGAGGGTTAGAAAACAAAGATTCCTCAACTTCATTCTTCTTGTTTGATTCGAAAACAAAGAAAAACGGTGTTAGGGATTTCAAAACCGTCAAACACAAACCTCCCCGTTTCATCTAGATCTAAGCTTCGTTTCTCGAAGAGATAGAAGGGAAAGTTGCTCACTACCACGCTACGGTGCTAGGGAACCAACTTTGGAGGCGACGTTGCGTGCAGAGATTTTACCCGATTTACTCGCGGTACTATAATCGAACGTGAAAGCTAACGTGAAGGTAAGGGCTCCTTCCAAAATTTTATTTTGCATTTAGGGACTTATCTGTGATTGTGTGGAAAAGAATTTTGTTAGGGTTAGAGTGTTGATTTGGGGGAAAATGAATCTAAGGCTTTATGGGTAAAATCTTAGAGTTAGGTTTTGGTTATATTGATGAATGTTTCGTGGAAAATGAATTTAAACTCATTTATGTATGATTTTGAGTAAATGAAACTTGGTGTGTTTGAGTGGTGGATTGTGTTGATTTGTGTTCGTCGTATTTGACGTGTTCTTAATTAATACTGATGAAATTTCTTGTGTGTATGGTTGGATTTCTGTGAGAATGAATTGATGTGTTTGGTATGAGTTGTGGATTGGATCTGATAATAGGTTTGAGTTGTTTTTGTGTGGAATTTGAAAACCATTAGAGTTAAAGGAGTATTAAGAATGGAGAATCTCTTAATGTCTACGTTTACTTAATGTTGACGTGAAAACCATTAGAGTTAAACGAGTATTAAAAATGGGGAATCTTTTTAATATCTCGGTTTACTTAATGTTGTTTTTGGAAAAATCGTTTAAGTTAAATGAGTATTAAGAATGGGGAATCTCTTAATGTCTTGTTGCTTAATGTTGTTTTGGGAAACTCGTTTAAGTTAAATGAGTATTAAGAATGAGGAATCTCTTAATGTCTTGTTTACTTAATGTTCGTTTTGGAAATCGTTTAAGTTAAAACAGTATTAAGAATGGGGAATCTCTTAATATTTCTGTTTACTTAAATGTTTGTTTTGAAAATCGTTTAAGTCAAAAGAGTATTAAGAATGGGGAATCTCTTAATATTTTTGTTTGCTTAATGTTTGTTGTGAAAATCGTTTAAGTTAAATGAGTATTAAAAATGGGGAATCTTTTAATATCTGCATTTGCTTAACGATTGTTGTGGATGGAGTCAGTATATGCTCATGCATTTTCATTCTTTTTGTAAATCGTGCAGACCCGTTGTAAGACCCATAATTTTAAAGTACACTTTATGCATTTTTATGTATTTTGGATTTTGGCTCGGAGGCTTTTTAGCCAAAGTTAATAATATTTTGGAGTCTTTATGATCAAAAAGATATTTTGATGCCGTTTAGAATTACTCGTCGATAAATAAATTAAATTAAGTGCGATGAATCCTTTGCGAAGAATTTTATGCGTTACGGGTGAAATGGTAATTTTAATGAATATGAAGATATTGTTAAGTTACAATTAAGATATATATATATACATTTATGTATATATGTTTGTTTGGAGAGAATAGAAAGAAAGGAAATTAGAAGGAAGGAAAAGGAAAAGAAAAGGTTATATAAAGGAAAGAAGGAAAAAGGAAGAAAGGAAAAACAAAGGAAAGAAAGAGAAAGGAAAGAAAACCAGAATTTTCCATCTTCCTCTACCTCCCTGCGCGAGAACCCATTCTCCCTCCTTCCTCCATTTTCGTTTTTCTTCGCTTCCTTTCTTCAAGATTAGAAACCCAAGGTTGGGTGGGTGATAGAACAAGGATTTCTCAACTCCACTCTTCCTCTTTGATTCGAAAACAAAGAAAAACGGTATTAGGGATTCAAACACAAACCTCCCCGTTCCACCTAGATCTAAACGTCGTTTCAAGAAGTGATAGAAGGGAAGGTTGCTCACCTTCGTGCTACGGTGCTAGTGGACCAATTTTGGAAGCGGCGTTGCGAGCGGAAAATTTACCAGATTTACTCACGGTGTCGTATTCGCACGTTAGAGCTAACGCGAAGGTAAGGGCTCCTTCCAAACTTTTAGTTTGCATCTAGGGCCTTATCTGTGGTTGTTTGGGAAAAATGAATTTACCTCACGTATGTAAGATCTTGAATAAATGAAATTTATTATGTTGATGTGTGTTCATCGTATTTGGCGTGTGCATACTTGATGTTTGTTGATTGATGTGTTTTGGTGTGAATTATGAATTGAATGTGAGAATTTGTTTGAGTTAGTTTTGTGTGGAATTTGAAAACCATTAAGTTAAATGAGTATTAAGAATGGGGAATCTCTTAATGTCTTGTTTACTTAATGTGCGTTTTGTTTTGAAAATTGTTTAAGTTAACTGGGCGTTAAGAACGGGGAATCTCTTAATGTCTTGGTTACTTAATATTTGTTTTGAAAATCGTTAAGTTAACTGGGCGTTAAGAATGGGGAATCTCTTAATGTCTTGGTTACTTAATGTTTGTTTTTGAAAATCGTTTATGTTAAATGAGAATTAAGAATGGGGAATCTCTTAATGTCTCGTTTACTTAATATTTGTTTTGAAAACCGTTTAAGTTAACTGGGCGTTAAGAATGGGGAATCTCTTAATGTCTTGGTTACTTAATATTTGTTTTGAAAATCGTTAAGTTAACTGGGCGTTAAGAATGGGGAATCTCTTAATGTCTTGGTTACTTAATGTTTGTTTTGAAAATCGTTTAAGTTAAATGAGAATTAAGAATGGGGAATCTCTTAATGTCTCGTTTACTTAATATTTGTTTTGAAAACCGTTTAAGTTAACTGGGCGTAAGAATGGGGAATCTCTTAATGTCTTGGTTACTTAATATTTGTTTTGAAAATCGTTAAGTTAACTGGGCGTTAAGAATGGGGAATCTCTTAATGTCTTGGTTACTTAATGTTTGTTTTTGAAAATCGTTTAAGTTAAATGAGAACTAAGAATGAGAATCTCTTAATGTCTCGTTTACTTAATATTTGTTTTGAAAACCGTTTAAGTTAACTGGGCGTTAAGAATGGGGAATCTCTTAATGTCTTGGTTACTTAATATTTGTTTGGAAAATCGTTTAAGTTTAAATAAGTATTGAGAATGGGGAATCTCTTAATGACTTATTTACTTAATGTTGTTTTGAAAAATCGTTTAAGTTAACTGGGCGTTAAGAATGGGGAATCTCTTAATGTCTTGGTTACTTAATGTTTGTTTTGAAAATCGTTTAAGTTAAATGGGAATTAAGAATGGGGAATCTCTTAATGTCTCGTTTACTTATGTGTGTTTTGGTAAATCGTGCTGACCCGTGATAGGTGGCACCTTGGTAAACGGTACGGGCCCGTGATAGGCAGTACGTTTACGATTTACGTTTGGTAAGTTGTGTAGACCCGTGATAGGTGGCACCTCGGTAAACAGTACGGACCTGTGATAGGTAGTACGTTTACGACTTACGTTCCTTGGTGGATTGTGTTTGTCCGTGAGAGACTGCACAGGGGTTTGTCCGTGAGAGACTACGCCCTGGTTTAAGTTAAATGAGAATTAAGAATGGGGAACCTTTTAATGTCTTGTTTTCTTATGTGTATTTTGGTAAATCGTGCTGACCCGCGATAGGTGGCACCTTGGTAAACGGTGCGGGCCCGTGATAGGCAATACGTTTACGATTTACGTTTGGTAAGTTGTGCAGACCCGTGATAGGTGGCACCTCGGTAAACAGTACGGACCCGTGATAGGTAGTACGTTTACGACTTACGTTTCTTGGTGAATTGTGTTTGTCCGTGAGAGACTGCACAGGTGTTTGTCCGTGAGAGACTACACCCTGTTAAATTGTGAATTGTTGGTTCATTTTGTCTGTGTAGTATTGTGTTATAAGTGTTAAGTGTATGTTTTGGAATTTGGTGATAACATGTTTGATTGCAATACCATTTCGAAACCCATGATGTTGTAGTAACTGTGTTATAAGTGTTAAGTGTTATATTTTGGAATTTGGTGATAGCATGTTTGATTGCAATACTATTTCGAAACCAATGATGTTGTAGTAATTGTGTTATAAGTGTTAAGTGTTATGTTTTGGAATTTGGTGATTGCATGTTTGATTGCAATACTATTTCGAAACTCATGATGTTGTAGCGATTGCATTATCATTGCTAAGTGTTAAGATGTGGAATTGTGTATGAATGATATTGAATTAGTTTAAGTATTTTTGGAAGAATAAGCAGGGAAATCGATTTCCCAATCGATTGGATGAGTTGCAGGAAGTTCACTATTTTAACCTAATCGATTTGCCAATCGATTGTATAAATATGTCTTTCAAAATCTTTTAAGAAATCGATTTGGAAATCGATTGGCAGAGAGGCAGGAACTCAGTAAACTGCCAAAAATCGATTTGGCAACACAGGGACTCAGCAAAACTGACAAAATCGACTTAGAAATCGATTTGGTCATGCAGGAACTCAGCTGAACTGACCAAATCGATTTGGCAATCGATTGGCTCAGCAGAAGTCCTTATTTTGAGTTAGATAATCGATTGCTCAATTGATTTATCAATGCTTTGGTCAGTTATGTATTACTTGATGTTTTGAAACTTCATTTTGATTTCATTTTTAATTGGCAAGTATGATATGAACTTTTCGCATATGAAAAATCCTGTTAAGGTGCATGCTTAGTTGAAAAGTTATTTTGAGCATTTAAAAACTTAAATGTTATGTGTTACCTGTTAATTTCGGTTGGTGACCCTTTACAATTATTGTGGAAATCTGAGCTTTGCCCTCAGATGAGAGTCAGGACGATCCTACCGGTTCGTACCCTACGGACGGGAATGGAGATGGGAACGCTTGACTGCAGCTACGTTAGGAGGATCTCACGGGGCGCGTGGAGATCACTCAGGGTGTTTAGTTGTTTTGAAAAATGATCAGACTAGGTTGACACAGAGGGAACGGATGTCTTTCCTTTGGGATGCGTTTACTTTTAAACTGAAAGACTGTACTACTTTTGTTATGTAAATATTTTGAATTCATGGATTGAGAACTTTTTCCGCTGCTTGAAAATTATAATGACTTAATTACTTATCCAAAGGTGTTACCTTGTTTATTTCTCTGTTTTATTTTAATTTCTTTTGGAAAAAAAAATACACCCTCGCTTTGAAAAACGGGGTGTTACACCCGTGATAGGTGGCACCTCGATAAACGGTACGGGCCCGTGATAGGCAGTACGTTTATGGTTTTCGCTTTTTTGTAAATTGTGCAGACCCGTGATAGGTGGCACCTTGATAAATAGTACTTTGGCCTGTGATAGGCGGTACATTTACAATTTACGTTCTTTTTAGTAAACCGTGCAGACCCGTGATAGGTGGCACCTCAGTAAACGATACGGGCCCGTGATAGGCAGTACGTTTATGGTTTATGCTTTTTAGTAAATCGTGCAGACCCGTGATAGGTGGCACCTCGGTAATTGGTACTTTGGCCTGCGATAGGCGGTACAATTATGATTTACGACACTTCGAGGAGGGTTTTGGTTTGGAATTCCGAGTCCATGCATTTTGGCATATACGCATCGCATTAGGGTGCTTGGCACACGAGTCGTGTTTGAATCAAGTTATGATTGAGTGTTATGTATTGACTTTGTGTGTAAGTGTGACTGATTGTAAACTATTTCGAAACTCAAGTTGTCGTGGTAATTGTGTTGGAATTGCTAAGTGTTATGTATTGATTATCGTGTGTAAGTGTGATGGATTCTAAAACTATTTCAAAACCCAATTTGTCGTGGTGATTGTGTGGGAATTGCTAAGTGTTAAGATTTGGAGTTGTGTATGAATGTGATTGAATTAGTTTATGTATTTTTGGAAGGATAAGCAGGGAAATCGATTTCCCAATCGATTTGGGAAGTTACAGGGGCTCAACTATTTATAAAATCGACTTCCCAATCGATTTGGCCATGCAGGAATTCAGCAAAACTGACAAAAATCGATTTGGAAATCGATTGGCATTAAGTCAGGGGTTGAGCTATGTTGTCAATTGATTGCCCAATCGATTGAATTAAGCCCAGAGTTCAAATTTCACTAAAAACCTTCAGGAAATCGATTTGGAAATCGATTGGTTTAGTAGAAATTCTTATTTTGAGTTAGATAACAGATTGCTCAATTGATTTATCAATGTCTTGGTTAGTTATGTATTACTTGTTGAATTGAGAACCTTATTTTGATTTCATTTTTATTTGGCAAGTGTTACATGAACTTTTAGCATATGGAAAATCCTTTTAAGGTGCATGCTTAGTTGAAAGGTTATTTTGTGCATTTAAAAACTTAAATGTTCTGTGATAACTGTTAATTTCGGTTGGTGACCCTTTACAACTATTGTGGAAATCTGGGTTTTGCCCTCATATGAGAGCCAGGACGAACCTACCGGTTCGTACCCTACGGATGGGAATGTAGATGAGATTGCTTGACTGGAGCTATGTTAGGAGGATCTCACGGGGCGCGTGGAGATCACTCAGGGTGTATAGCTATAGTCTTTTTGAAGAATGATCAGATTATGATGACATAGAGGGAACATACGTTTTTTTTTTTTATTACGTTATTTTGAACTGAAAAACTGTACCTTTACTAATATTGTCAGTATGACATCTTATTTGAATGGGTTCCATGTATCATTTATTGTTGTGTAAATACTTTGGATTCATATTTGGAGAAACTTTTCCGCTGCTTGTAAATTATAATGACTCAATTATTTATCCAAAGGTATTTCCTTACTTATTTCTCTGTTTTATTTTAATGTCTTTTAAAAAAAAAATACTCCCTCGCTTTTATAAATCGAGGTGTTACATAGTGCATCCTTAATTTATCAAAATAACAAATACATCATCTAATGTCTCTTTTGTTAAATAATAAATTATTGGAATTGGAATTTGCAGTCAAATAATAAGATTGTTTTTGATTTGTATAAAATTTGTAAGAGAGTTCGGAATGGGTGTATTAGATATTTTAGTTGGAAATAATAAATTATTGGTGTATTAGAAGTTTTTGTTAGAATGTGTTGTCTAATTTTGTAATTTCAATTATGTTTTCTAATTTTTTAATTTTAATTTTGTTTTATAAATTAATTGATATAATTTTGTTTTGTAGTTTCAATTCTGCAATGTTAAATTTTGCATTGTGTTAAATTCTGTACCTCAATTTTTTGCACTGTGTTGATTTTCTTTATGCTGTCAAATTTTTGTACTATTTAAAATTTTGCATTGTGTTAAAATGATGCATTGTGCACCGACTAAAATTTTGCATTGTGTTAAAATTTTGCACTACTTAAAATTCTCATTGTGTTAAATTTCTTCATCCTGTCAAATTAATTTTGTTAACAAAAATGTATTTTTTTATGTTTTCTCTAGCTGTTAACAAAAATGTCTCTTTTCATTAGTTAAAGGAGCTCCTTTCTTAACTCTTGCCTCAAATATATTAACTATTTGTATTATCATACCATAGTTACTTTTATTTTATTGCACGTTTGTTGTAAGTATTAATTAATATTATGCTACTTAGTTATGTGTAATTAAGTAGTGTATACAATGTAATTATTGTAACTGATTTTATAATTCAATTTTTAATTTTCTATGAATATTGTAGATATTTGGGAGTGTTCTCCATTTATAATTGAGTAACTGCACTGTGATAGAAAACATAGACAAATAATTGTAGAAGGTTCAATTAAGAGGTGTATAAATGTAATTATGTGTAATTAAGTGGTGTATAAAATATAATTGTTGTAATTGATTTTATAATTCAATTTTTTATTTATTAATATTGTAGATAGTTGGGAGTGCTCTCCATTTATAAATGAGAAATTGCAATGTGATAGAAAAACACGTACAAATAACTGTAGAATGTAAGGTCTTATAACCAAAAACTATAAGTTATTTGATCCTTTTTTAATTTAAGTTTTTTGTAGATGTTCAATTTTAATTTTTTTTTAACCATAATGTATAGGTTTTGCTTAATGATATAATCGAATATGGACATCTTCCATCGCCGTAGCTGGATGTATAATAGCATAAATCCAAGTCGAAAGGGGAATATTAATATATATATATATATACACACACACACAAGAGCGGCATAACAACCACTTTAATATATTTGAGAGCATGATTTATAATGCTATTGGACCACAGTATCAAATGGATTTTGATGAAGAACTAGAGGAGTCTCCAAATATAGATGATCAAAAGCTTTACGATTTATTAAATGCAACTCAGAAGTCATTGTGGTCGAGATGCAACAATCACAATGAATTGTCTTTTGTTATTAGATTTTTGACAATTAAATCAGAGGAAAACATTGCTCAACGATCTTTTAATCAAACAGTGGCACTTATGAAGGAGACACATCCTCCAAATAATCTAATTCCTAAATATTATTATAGAAAAAATAAAATAGTTTCAAAACTTTGTCACTGCGAAAAAAAATAGATTGTTGTGTGAATGGTTGTATGCTATTCCATACTGATGAATGTAAATAATTAAAAGAATGCAAGTTTTATAATGCACCTCGTTATGAGAAGAAAAAAAAGATTGGTTGGGATAAATTCAAAGAGGTACCTAAAATGAGAATGCATTATTTACCGATAATTCTCGAAATTAAGAGATTATATGCTTCAATGAGCTCAACTCAACAAATGATATGGCATTATGAAAATAGACGAGAACTAGAAGTGATGTGTCATCCACGAGATCAAGAGGCTTGGAAATACTTTGATCAAATTTATCCTGACTTTATTATTGAACTGAGGAATATAAGGTTGGGATTGTGTACTGATGGTTTTACACCATTTAATCATACAACGCCACCTTATTCATGTTGGCCGGTAATTGTCACTCCTTACAATCTTCCTCTAGAACTGACAACTCCCTACATGTTTCTCACTTTGATTATTCCTGGACCACACAATTCAAAGCGTAAATAGATGTGTATTTGCAACATTTGATAGATGAACTTAATTTTGGGTGGAATGGACTGGTTACATATGATATTTCTAGATAAACGAATTTTATAATAAAAACTACATTAATGTGGACTATTAATGATTTTCCTACATATGGAATATTGTCTGGTTGGAGTACAGCAGGGAAATTAGCATGTCCATATTGCATGAGTCAATCCAAAGCTTTTTTCTTGTATCATGGTGGTAAATGTTCTTGGTTTGATTCTCGTCGTTAATTTTTTCCTATGGATCATGTATTTCAAAGAAGTAAGGATGCCTTTTACAAGAATTGAATAGAAAAGTCTCAACCTCCACAAAGGTTGACTGAGAATGATGTGTGGGAAGAAGTTTGTTATCTCCCTAAAGTAATCGAGGTCAATCCAAGTATATGTGATGGATTTGGTGTGTTTCATAATTGGAAAAAACAAAGTATCTTTTGGTAGTTATCTTTTGGTGTGTTTCATAATACAGTGATGGTCATCAAAGATAAGACAAAAGTTAATGTTAATTCAAGAATGGATTTGAAGGATTATTGTCGAAGAAAGGAGTTAGAGCTACACATACAATCTAGTGGAAAAGTTTTAAAGCCTAAAGTCAAATATGTTTTGACTAGTGATCAACAAAAGGTTGTGTATAAATGGATTTCCAAGTTAAAAATGTGATGGAAAAGCATCAAATTTGCATAGATATGTAAACACAAGAGAATGGAAGATAATTGGAATGAAAATTCAGGATTTTCATGTATTTATGGAGCGGTTGTTACCAATTTGCATAGATGTGTGGAATCCTATAGTCGAGTCGCGTAAATTTTTCAAAGATTTGTGCTCAACAATTTTATGAGTGGACGATTTGTTGTTAATGGAACAAAACATAGTGATTACAACTTGTAAATTGGAACAGATCTTTCCACCTAGATTCTAATTCATCTTCCTTATGAAGCAAGGGTTAGGGGTCATGTGCAATATCGTTAGATGTATCTATATGAGAGGTAATTATTCAAATCGTTCAACCTACACATCTATATATTTAATTTTTTTTGGGTAATTAATAGTTAATATTATACATGTCATTGTTTAGGTACTTGAATAGGTTGAAACAAACACTAGTAGAAAATTGGGCTTTTAATACAGCAGATTTAAGTCGGTTACGTGCTAACAGACTTAACAAATGAGGCGGAGGTACATTTAAGTCGTTTGTCCGTATAAACGAGTTAACAAGATGAGGCGGTGGCAGATTTGTAAATATGTGAAAAACTATTAACACGGTTAGATTGACAACCGACTTAAGAGATAATGTAAACATAAAATTAAAAAATTAATATATCCCATCATACTTCGTGGCTAAATCGGTTAATGCAGTTCTAATAAAATGAGGCGGTGACAATTTTGTAAATATTTTGAACTTGTTTAATGCAGTTCTATTAATAACCGACTTAAAGGCAAAACGTAAACAATAACCTTTAACCACATGAAACGTTTATTATAAATCTTTTCTATTCTCTAACCACATTTCCGATCCACAACCATCGCTCAACTCAGTTTCATGTTTAATACGTCGATTTCTAGCCAAACTTCAACTCGGTTATGTTTCATCGTCTTTACGTCAAACTCAGTTTAATTGTCGTAGTCAAACTCAGTTTCATCGCCATCTTGTTCACAATCGTGTTTAATCGCATCGTCACCTTCTGTACGTGTTTCATCGCCACCATTTCAGGTATGGTCTTCAATGAATAATAAATTTATATGAGTAATTCATTTACATAATTATTATGTGGGCTCGTAATTTCATTTAGATAATAATATCATATTATTGGAAAAAAATATATGTTAAATTAATTTTTTTTTCTAACTATTTTTTATTTTACTTTAATAGTTACTTATTTGTAACAAATAATAAATTTTTACAACTTACTTTTAAAAAAAACTTCATAAAAACCAAGAAAATTTTATTGTTGTTTTTTTAAATAGAACCTGTTATATTTTGAAGAAATAAGAAATCATCATGGGATTTGTCATAGTTATACAAAACGGATATGGTATGATGATTTGTTAAACATGACAAATCTATAAGCGTGACTAGTATGTCATGTTACATATGTTGAACATCTTAACATAGTTGTTTCATGAATGCAAGTACGTAATTTTTTACATGTTGTTATTGATTGTATTTTATTATATTTGTCTGATAAAAAATTATAAGTTGTTATTGATTATATTTTTTAATGTTCATATGATAAAAAAATTAGGATTCAGCCGATATTGATTATGTGTTTTTTTTTCTTTACAGATATTTGATGACTCGAGATCAAATCACCGGATCACAGTAAATAAGTTCGAAAACGTCGTGTGCATTTTATTTTGAAATTAATTGAAGAAAATGACGATGCTAATATATGTCTATTGAATATTGCTACATTGTGGTTTTGTAATTTTGTTAATGGATATCTAATTATTAGTCGGAAATTTTGTACTCTATATTTTTTTGTATAAACATGAGATATTGTGATATTGTATATTTTGATTATTAGATGTTTATATAAGAATGTGATTGTAAGTACAAAACTCTTATTTGAAATTTAATACGAAATATTGTATGGATTAGGAGCGTGAAAACAAAATGAGAAATTTATATAAAAAAATTAAAAAAAATAATTATTTTAACTAAAATCTATTAAGTCAGTTGGTCAAAATATCCGACTTAAAAAGATGATGTGTTGTACTGAATTTATGATGTTTAAGTCGGTTAAGGTGAATCGACTTAATATGATGAAGCTCTGTTAAGTCGGTTCATGGAACAAGTTAAAAAACAACATATTTTTTAAGTCGTTTGCTGTTAACTCGGGCACGGAACCGACTTAAAATGTACATTTTAACCGACTTAAAAAGGCAAAATTCTACTAGTGAAATGGTCATAAGATACTTTAAGTAAGTAAAATAAATTGATCTTGATTTATATATCATTTTTTATTAATTATATATATGTTAGATGCTTTGTGCAATATTTGGAAGCATGTGATCCAAATATATTTCAAACTGGAGTGCATGGTAGGATTGCAACTGAATTTTCAATTTGGTTTCAAACATATGTAAGTGTCTTGCGATTTCAACTATAATACATGACTTATCTTGTAGTAGTGAAATATAATAAGTTTATTTTGCCTATTGATAGGTACATGATAAAAATAACTTGGTTCAAAATTTATATTTGCACCACTTAACATATGGTCCTAAGAGGAAGGTTCATACTTGTCCTAATTATTTTTTCAATGGTTTTAAGTTTTATACAAAAGAGTGAAGTGTTTGTTAAAAAAACCATTAATTGTGAGCTTTGTGTCAAGGGTGACGATGAAAAAGTTGAAGAAAATTGTTATTATTGTATTGTTAAAGAGATTTTGTAAGTTGAATGCCTAGAAGAACCAACCAAATAATTAGTTTTATTTTAATTGTGAATGGTTTGATGTTGTTTCCAACACTAGCATGAAGGTTCAACACCAATATGGCATTATGGAGGTTCATTGTCATAGAAGATATTCATAATATGATCATTTCATATTTGCAACAAATGTTATTCAGGTGTATTATATACCTTACCCAAAAAAATTAAAAGAAAAAGTTGATCGGTAGGTTGCCATTAAAACCAAACCTAGAGGCATAGTCAATGGTACATATACATTAGTTGCATATCAAGATATTACATCAACCACGACAAGTGTAGTTTTTTGCCACAAATGATGAGCTACTCGATCATTTGAGACATAAAGAGAAAATGAGGAAGTTTAAAGGAATATTGAGGTTGCAAAAGACCAGGAGGAGGATGACGACAAGGACGAGGACAAATTTGATTTAGAAAATGATTTTGAAAACCACCATAAGTTTCATAATGATGATGGTAGAGATAGTGATTATTAAATTTTAATATTTTTATCTTGTGGAGGTGATGTATTTATTACTATACTTTATTGTTGCTTTTATGTTATAAATATATTTTTTTCTATTTTTTTAATTAATTGTAGATGGTAGATAAAGATAGAGGAAAAGAAAAAGCTCTTAAGACTCGTTAATTAAAATAACATTACAAACGTTCAAATACAAATCCTCCTTTAGTACAATATTCTACATTATGTCATACTACTACTTCATCACTTAGGACATCTCATGATGCACCTTCTATCGTGACATCTCATGTTTCACATCCTCTTAGGACATCTAATGTTGAACTTTCTTCTAGTTCTAATGGTGCACCTTCTAGGACGTCTAAGGTTGCACTTCCTCATAGTTTTCTTCCTCCAAGGTCATCTAGAAAATCTGCTACTACCTCATCACCTAGGACATCTCATGTTACACCTCTACCTAGGACATCTCATGTCACACCTCCACCTTTGATACAAGGGGTAGAATCGCAATATAACTCACAACCATCTCATTGTGAAGGAGCGCATAGCCCAAGATCTAATGAAATTGTCATTGCGCGAGTGTATTTTTTTTTTTCAAAACAAATTCATAAAAACAAAGAAATAATGAAGGAAATACTTTTGGATAAATATTTAAGTCGTAACACAACGACAAATAAGTCAACAAAATTTACAAGCAGCGGAATAGTTTTTGAATAAGAATCCAAAGTATTTACACTTCAAAAAGTGGTACATAGACCCCATCATAATAAAATGTCAAACAGACAATATTAGTATAGGTATAGTCTTCCAAATTAAAATAAACACAACCCAAAAAGAAAGACGTCTAGTCCCTATACATCAACCTAATCTGATCATTCTACAAAAAACTATACATCCCGACTGATCTTCACACGCCCCGCAAGATCCTCCTAACATAGCTCCAGTCAGGTGTGTCCAAATACATTCCCATCCACAAGGTACTAACCGGTAGGATGGTCCTGGTTCTCATTTGAGGGCAAAACCCAGATTTCCACAATAGTTATAAAGGGTCACCAACCGAAATTAACAATTAACACATAACATTTAAGTTTTTAAATGCACAAAACAACCTTTCAACTTAGCATGCACCTTAAAAGGGTTCCATATGCCAAACATGCATAAACAAGGTTGAAAAATGAAGATTTTAACAAAACAACACTGTTGTATTCGAATACAGCATCTCTGTATTCGAATACAAGGCTGTTTCAGCATTCAACAGCAAAAACAACATGTCTGTATTCGACTACACAGTAAGTCAGTAGCAAAACATCATGTCTGTATTCGAATACAATAGTCTGTATTCGAATACACATCAGACAGCAGCAGAAAAAACAACAAAATTCAGCTTTTAAAAGGGTTTCGAAACCAATCAACACTTAGACACAAATCGAAACAATCACACTTAGCAATTATAGCGCAATCACCACGACATCTTGAGTTTCGAAATAGTTTTGCAATCAATCACACTTACACACAATTCCAAAACATCCACACTTGGCAATTATAACACAATCACCACGACAACATAAGTTTCGAAATGGTTTTGCAATAAATCACACTTACACACAATTCCAAAACATCCACACTTGGCAATTATAACACAATCACCATGACAACTTGAGTTCAAAGACTCAATCATAATCTTAAATCAAACACGACTCACGTGGCAAGCACCCTAATGCAATGCGTATATGCCAAAATGCATGGACTCGGAATTCCAAACCCAAACCCTCCTCGAAGGGCGTAAATCATAATTGTACAACCTCTCACAGACCAGTACTAATTACCAAGGTGCAATCTCTCACGGATCAGCATGATTTACTAGCGTGCAGCCTCTGACAGACCAGCACGATTTTCTAGAGTGAAATCGCTCACAAATCAGCACATTCTAGAGTGCAATCTCTCACAGATCAGCACGACGCGACAATCCCCGCAAGGATAAGATGAACCAACAATTCACATGGCATCATCCCATGGCCCATCATGGTCACCACTATCACCATGGCCCCATCACAGTCACCATGTAATATGAAATGCATGAGCATACTCTGACTCTATCCACGACAATCGTTGAGTAAATGCAGATATTAAAAGATTCCCCATTTTTAATACTCATTTAACTCTAACAATTTTCACGACAATCATTAAGTAAATGCAGATTTTAAAAGATTCCCCATTTTTAATACTCATTTAACTCTAACAATTTTCACTACAAAAATTAAGTAAACGGAGCTATTAAAAGATTCCCCATTTTTAATACTCGTTTAACTCTAATGATTTTCAAATTCCACACAGAACATACTAAGACATATTCTCAAATTCAATCCACAATTCACACCAATCACATCAATTCATTTTTCCACAAAATCCACACAAACACATCTCAAAATTTATAAATATTAATTATGAACACGTCAAACACGACAACCACAAAATTATCTCAACCCACCACTCAAACACATCAAATTTCATTTCCTCAAGACCACATATAAATGAGTTAAATTCATTTTCCATGAAACACTCATCAATATCACCAAAACCCAAATCTAAAATTTTACCCATAAAAGCATTAAATTCATTTTCCCCAAATCAACACTTCAACCCTAACAAATTTCTTTTCCACACAACCACAGATAAGTCCCTAAATGCAAACTAAAAGTTTGGAAGGAGCCCTTACCTTAATGATAGCTCTAACACACGACTATGGCACCGTAATTAATTCCGGTAAAAATCTCCGCTCGCAACGTCGCTTCCAAAGTTAGTTCACTAGCACCGTAGTGTGGAGGCGAGAAACTTTCCCTTCTATCTCTTCTCGAAACGAAGCTTAGATCTAGAAGAAAAGTGGGGGTTTGTGTTTGACGGTTTGAAAACCCATAAACACCGTTTTTCTTCGTTTTCGAATCAAAGAGGAAGAATGAAGCTGAGCAATCTTTGTCTTCTCATCCACCAAGCCTTGGGTTCCTTTTCTTGAAGCAAAAGAAGCAAAAGAAACGAATGAAGAAGAATGGAGAAGGAAGAGGGAGAGAACGCGAGTAACAAGGAGAGGAAAATGTTTCTTTGGTTTCTTTTCGTTTTCCTTTCTTCCTTTTTCCTTCCTTACTATTTTCCTTCTTTTCCTTTTTCCTTTCTTTTTCCCTCCAAACACACACACACACACACATATATATATATATATATATATATACATATATATATTTTTATAACTTAACAAATATCTAAAAATATCTAGATATTTATCAAAATTACCATTTCACCCATAACCTCTCAAACTATTTGATAAAAATATCTACTCTCGTCGCAAACTCAATTGACAGATACAAGTTTTTGCAACTAGGGATATTTTTAACAAAATTGTCCAGTATTAAATTCTTCATAACGTAAATAAATTATTCTCCGACAAATAATTTTAGTCCAATTTCCAAAATATATTTTTGGCATTTAACTCACTAAATACCAAAACTGGGCTAAAAGTCTAAGAAATTCCCCACAAAATACCCTAAAATTGTACAATTTAGGATATAAAAATTAAGGGTCTTACAGCTACTACCTCATCATCTAGGACATCTCATGTTACTATATACACCTCCACCTTTGATACAAGGGGTAGAATCGCAATATAACTCACAACCATCTCATTGTGAAGGAGCGCATAGCCCAAGATCTAATGAAATTGTCATCGCATCTGAGGCGCAAAGCAATGGTGGCCAGCGAACTCTATAACTTGAAGGACAAGGGTAAATAGATGCATATATTTGTAATTATTTAAGTATACTATATACACTTCATAACTACTAATATGTATCGTTTTTAGATTTTTTCCTTCGCATCCTGTGACTAATAGGATTAGAGATATCATCAAGAGTAATTTATGTAAGTCATGGCATACATGGAAAAAAAATACAGATCAATACGAGAGACTTGTGATTTGAAGAGTTTAAGGTATATTGTTTCAAGGGCACCTTTAATAAGTTTAAAACTAGAACAACAGTGTGTTCTTTATTCTCTCATTTATATTTTGCCTAATAATGTCTTATGTCTGTAAAAAATATTATCACATGCTAACCCACTTCTTATTTATATATACACTAAATAGATTTAATATTTGAACACTAGATTATGTGTGGGATAGAAAGAACTTCGAAAACCAGGTACAACAGTAATGAAAAATAATTTAAATAAGGTTCATAACTCAATGAACATACTGAGGTGGATTGGACACGATGTTTAGAATTCCTTATGTGATCATTGGGGAAGTCAAGGTTTCAAAAAGAAGAGAATGCAAACAAAAACAAATCGATCATCTAACTGTGGAGGTTTGGGAGAGTCTCTTACCACCCGTGGTTCTATCACCACATCCCAACATAGAGTTAATTTGATTAAATTTCTTATCTGTTTCTTTATTTTAATGTTTATATATGATTTAATATATAATTGTAATGTGTGTGCTTTATTGTGTGTAACTTCTATTAATTTTTAGAGAAATGCATACACTAATCAAATTGGAAACAATGTGTGTGTAGTTGCAATGCCATTGTTGTTTTAAAACTTTTACACAATATAATTATGTTGTGTTAAATTTTGTAGTGTAAATTTCAAATATGTTTTTTCAATTAATTCTTGTAATTTTTGTTTTGTAATTTCAATTCTGCATTGAGAAAATTTTTACAGTGTGAAATTATGTATCGTGTTAAATTTTACATTGTGTTAAATTCTGTCAAATTTTGAGTTTTTTGTATATATTGTTAACTAATTTTTAATCAAATTCTGTTTTGTAATTTTGTAATTTCAATTATGTTTTGTAAATTAATTGTTGTAATTTTGTTTTGTAATTTCAATTCTACTATGTGAAATTGTACATTGAGAAAAATTCTACAATGAAAAATTCTGCATTGAGAAAAATTATGTAGTGTGAAATCTTGCACGGGCTACATAATATTGTTAAAAAGTTTTTCTTTATCTTATCAAATTATGTACAAGCTACATAATAATATTATATGTTTACAAGTTTTTAATGCTTAGTTTTTATTATGTTGTTAGACAGAAATGAATGGCATCCCTATTAGTCATTTAGATTTATTTCTCCACACACATAAACATGGCAAAAGATAAAACTTGAGTTGATAAAAGATCGAAATATGTTCATGTAATAACTTTCAACATTAAAATGTGTATATTATTTTTTATGTTGGATTTATTCTATTTTAGTGTGTCTTAAATGATAATTAACTTTATATTTATGTTAATGATAATTAACTTTATATTTATGTTAACATGAAAAGTTTAGACGTAGATTCGAAGAACTGACCCAAGAAGCAACTTTGCAAGGAATTCCCCCACCAAATGAATTAGATGTGTGGTGTTGAGGTTGCAGGGATAAAAAGAGACCAAGTATATGGTCTTGGAATGGAATCTATTGTATTATTAGGGATACTAATTATTGTGGGTCATATTCTACATCAAAAGATTGGATACAAATATATGAATTTGAAGAAATGAGAAATAAAAGAAATCATCTTCAAGAGGAATTGGCTAATACAAATAGAGCAATTGAACACAACAATCACTTGATAAAACAATGGATGAATAACTTGAACTTTCAACCCATGACATATACTAGAGACCAAGTTCATGAAGATGAGATCGGTGATAATGTTGGTGATCATGATGATGTGATTCATGATCATGATGTTTGTGATTTTGATGATGAGATTGGTGATAATGATGCTCGTGACCATGATGATGAAGAGTTAGATGAATAGTGATAAGTTAATCCGAAGAACAAATATATTGCAACTTGTTATGACTAAAATATATTATGTTTAAACTAAAAATTTTTTCCGATGTTTTTTCATACTTAGAAATATTACTCAAATATATTATGTTCTTTAGTTACATACATTGACAAGCTTAATGCATTTAAATGATTTTGGTGTATGAACTTTTAAATAGTGAAATTAGATTAAAAAATTTGTTTTCATTGTTTTTTTTTTAGACATTAGAATAATGGATTTTTTTTAAAAAAAAAAAACTAAAACGTTTAGAGACGGAATTAGTGCCCAAATATTTAATAAAAATATCAGCTAAGTAACAAATTTTGTCTCTAACTCAGTCGCTAATGACATAGAAAATTAATTCAAAGTGGTTGCAAATAAATCAATCTCAAACTTTAGTCATTAATTCAATCTCCAAATTCGTTTAAAATATCAATCGCTGATTTGGTCGCAACAACTAGCGACTAATAGTTTATCAATGAAATTTAAAAATATCAATCGCTGATTTGGACACTAAAGTCAACATTTCTAGTAGTTACTATTTATAATAATTTTTTATGTGTACATAATGTAGTAGGTTTTTATTATATTATGTATTTGATAATGTAACGGTTCTATTCTAATTGACTCAATAATATAACTTTTATGTTTTTAATATAATGTAACGTTAGAAAATAATAATGTGATAACGCACTACGCCAAAAATGATATTTTATAGCGCGTCTTTTACAGCGCTTATTAAATACAAGTGCTGTTGTAGAATTTTTTAAAAATAATGGAGGATACAACAACACTTTTTTTACGAGCACTGTAGAAAAAGTGTTGTTGTAGGGTCATATAGAGTCACATAGCGCTTGCACATAATGCTTACAACCCTTTTACAACGCTTTTTGTAAAAGCGCTGTAAATTGAAGGGCTCTCCCATAGCTTTTACAGCACTTTTTGAGCGCTTTAAACACAAGCGTTGTAAAAATGTGGCGCTCCCACCTTATGTTACATGGCTTTTAAAGCGCTTTTTTGTGAAAGTGCTGTAAAATACATGCACTTTCATATAATTAAATGACCTATTAGAGCGCTTTTTATACAAGCGTTGTAAAAGGTTTGCGCTTTAAATAAAAATCATTCACTTCAAATAAATAACTCACCAACCACTTTAAATAAAAATCAACCCTACGAACCATCATATCCTCTACTCTATGAACCCTCATTTCCTCTAATGTGCACCAATCTACTGCTCCTCCTTTAAAACAAATTTGATACGTTGTTTCAAGTACGTATTGTATTTATTAATTTTTTGTTGTCACTAAAACTAATAAATTGTTACATAATAAATCATATAAAATCTATTCTTTTTTTAAATTTGTTGATATGTTCTGTTTTGAAATCAAACTTGGACATTGGTTTCCATTTTCCAATATTAGATATATATGTGTACTATAGATTGGTATAATGTTATCGGTAGCTTTTTATTTGTGTAACTGCATTTATATAGGTCATATGAAATGGGCCGGACCGAGTTGAGGAGATTGCAAAAGCAATTGAAGAAGATCTTCGGGATTGTCCTAAAATGTTTGAGAGTTTGTTGAGTGATGCAGAGAAACCATTATATAATGGTTGTACAAATTCACAAGATTGTCGGCGATATTAAAGTTGTACAACTTAAAAGCGAGTAATGGATGGTCTGATAAAAGCTTCACAGAATTATTAACACTCTTAAAAGATATGTTTCCAAATGATAATGAACTTCCCAGTCGAACCTACGAGGCTAAACGAATTTTGTGCTCTATTGGCATGAGTTACGAAAGGATTCATGCGTGTCCTAACGATTGCATTTTATTTCGAAATGAATATGAATTACTAAAGGCGTGTCTGAAATGCAATGTCTCTCGATATAAGAAGAAAGAATCTACTCCAGCAAAAGTCGTGTGGTATTTTCCTATAATACCAAGATTTAGGCGCATGTATCGTAGTGAAGAAGATTCAAAACACTTGACATGGCATGCAAATGAAAGAATTAGAGATTGAAAGTTTCGACACCCTACAGATTCTCCACAATGGGCAAAAATTGATCACAAGTATCCTGAATTCGTTATAGAGTCAAAAAATCTACGACTTGCACTTTCTACTGATGGAATGAATCCACATGGTCTTCAAAGCATCTCACACATCATGTGGCCTGTGATTTTGTTGATTTATAACCTACCTCCATGGTTATGTATGAAGCGTAAGTTTATGATGTTGTCTCTGTTAATTTCTGGACCCAAACAACCGGGGAATGATATCGGCGTATACTTGACTCCTTTAATTGAAGGTTTAAAAAATATGTGGGAGACAGGTGTGGAAGTTTATGATGGGTATAAGAAAGAATGTTTCAATTTGAGGGCTATGTTGTTCGACACAATTAATGATTTTCCAGCATATGGTAATTTATCAGGATATAGCAATAAAGGTCAATGTGCATGTCCTATATGTGAAGAGAGTACAAATTGGATGCGGTTGAAACATTGTAAGAAGAATGTATTTCTTGGACATCGTAGATTTTTACCTTAAAGTCATCAGTATCGTGGGTGGAGAAATGCATTCAATGGAAAATTAGAGGAAGATAGAGCTCATGTAGCACCAACTGGATATCAAATACTTGAAAAAGTACAAGGTTTGACCAATAAATTTGGCAAACCTTTTGCGGGAGAGCTGGTCAAAACTGGGTGGAAGAAAAAGTCAATTTTCTTTGAATTGCCATATTGGAAGTCATTGTATATAAGACATTTCCTCGATGTGATGCATATTGAAAAAAATGTATTTGATAGGGTTATTGATACATTACTCAATGTTCCAGGAAAGTCTAAGGATGGCATCAATGCAAGGTTGGACTTGGTTGATATGGGAATAAGAAATGAATTGGGTCCCGTAAAGAAAGGAAATCGCACATATCTACCTCCAGCCGCTCATACTCTATCTAGAAAGGAAAAAATTGTTTTGTGTAAATTTCTACACGATGTAACACCCTGAACTCAAATTGAAATAAAAAGGTAAAATGCACTAGTTTTAAAGAGATTCGCAGCGGTTCCAAAATAGAGTATATATGTATATATATTTTTTTAAAATACTTTAAGGTTCAAGACGTCACATTCACGCTTACACAAAATGCTTGCATTAAAATTTTCAATAAAAAAAAATTCTTAATATCGAATATAGTTGATGTTCATTAAATAAATACTTTTGATATAAAAGCAAGTTCTAAACTTAGAGACAATTAATTTCTACCTCTGAATAACCGATAAAATAACACAATTGATCAATCAAATTTACAAAAATCTAAATTGTTCATAACTCAACAAAATACGAAAAATTACTCCACCCAATATCACTTATTCAGAGCGTGGATCCCCAATTGATAACCTGAAATAACTGCGCTCTCGCAAGCGCCAAACACAAGCAACGAGGGGTGAGCTTCGAAAACATGTAATAGTATAAAATAACTGAGAATAAACACGTAAAAAATATTAAACACCGTATCATATCAAATCACAACCCAACAAGAATAATCATGGTAAAACATTGATACAATCCACAACATCAAGAAAGTAAATACACAAAATCAAGTAATGTTATGCATGCTCTTATACTCTAGACTCCTCCTCTTTCTTTGGTACCATTCTAACTCTGAAGTACTTGGTTAGGAGGCTCGATACTATGCCACCACGCAAGTGGACGGACAATTCAAATTGGCCCTATCCTCATATATCCCTCAACTCAACCCGAGACACATATACGTGACAGTCGAGGTAAACGTGTGTTGCGTGGTAGCTCCCGACATTTGGAGTGCTACCTCCAAGTCACCTAGGAATTCCCCACCCGGATACCTCCAAGGTCTAACAATCTTGCCTTAAGGCTCAACAGTAGACCGCCACGATCAGGCTCATTCAGTTGTACTTCCCCTTAATCACTAGGCTTGTCAAGCCCTACCTATATGATGACCAAATAATCTCCACTTCAAAAATTATCAACAACTACTTTCTCCCCTCGTTGTCCTAGGTTACTTACTCCATTAAGAGAACCATCATTGGCACGGGTCGAATTCGTCACTATTCAATTAAACACAATACGCATTTCATGATATTCATCAGGGTGGTAATATCACAAGTCAGGGAGCACACATCGTTATTGCAGATTTCCATAGTCATACATTACATTCAGAATTTCTCATCATGATACGTCATCTCAAACAATAAAGGCTCTACACTCACATATAATAATAATACTAGATCATTCACACACACCACATCAATTGCAAGGCAAATAATTACAATTCATCACATTTTATATCATATATCAGTAACCATGAGATGTCGACAACACGTCCAAACGAGTCCAAAAGCATCGACGAATTTGCAGAGTCAATGAAACATGGCTGATAATTTTCCCGAGGCATAAAAATCAGCATTATATAATTAATAAAAATATTATGCGAAGAAACATATTCAAAACGTCGTGAAACATGTTATTAGAAAAGGTCTCACCGACGTACTGGGGCGCCGACAGGGTCCGGCATCAACTTCACCGAAACAGACAAATGAGTAGTGCTTCTTGAAGGTTTCGACGAGAGGAATCCAAAAATGATGTCAGTTTTTCAAGATGATGAACGTGTTGGCCGGAGTTTGGCAACACAGCCGCGGCGAGGGTGAAAACCCATTTTTTTAAGTATAACGATTGGCAATTTCAAGCATAGGTAATGGAAGAGGGTGTTTTGTGGAGTCCAAATATGGTCTCAGTTTTCATTGGGGATAGTCGTGGTGGCCGGAATCCTGGTCAAAAGGTGGAGGTGTGATTTTTGACAAAGAGAAATAGGGCGTTTAAGTTTGCGATTCAAGTTGGAAATGAAAGAGAAGATCACAACGATCACAAATGTGGTCTCGGTTTTACACGAAACTTGGTATAATGGTTATAATTGAAGAGAGAAGGTCAAGAAGACATAAGAATGGAGGCGGAGGCTAGTCTACGAAGAAGATGAGGATGCGTACTTCTATTCTCCTTCTTTTTTTTTTTTTTCCTCTTCATTTTATTATTGTTATTATTATCATTATTATTTACTATTATTATTAATAATTGGATTTTAGTTGGAGTTAATCCATAAAACACATTCTACTCATTTCTTTTATTTTTTATTTTCAAAATAAAACCAACAATTAGCAAAACTAATTTTTATTAAATATAATATATAAATATATATTAAACACAATTTAATTTCTAAATATTACTAATATTTCAAAACTAATATCATATAAAATAAAAATAACTTATTTTATTAATCTTTTAAAATACTTTAATACTCAAAATTCTCATATTCCAAATAATCACTAAAATAATACTTATTTTGTTTTTTTATACTAGAATTAAAATATTATCATCATTAGAAAATAGTCAAAATTGTAAAATAAATAAATAAAACATCAAAACTTTATATTAATTACTAAATTATAATAAATATATATAAAATCATAGTATCATAACAAAGATATAAAAATATAGGAAATCAATTGCAATTGTACTAGCATCTCAAGATGATTATTTATCAACTAAATAACTAAAAATATAAACCAGTTAGAAAAAAAATTGAAGTATAACTATGTGTACACTTAACATCATTCAAACTCACAAAAAAAATATATCACATTTACTAGATACATGCATATACACGTTTAATTGTCTAAAATCTTATTATTTAAATTATTACACTAAAATAGTATTATTTTTATAAAAATATATAAAATAATATAATATTTGTTATTTATATCACGCATTTAGTCTAATATGTAATTAGTAGATCATAGAAAGGCCCTATATAAAGAAAATTAATTCCAAAATTAATCAACATATATTTTAAAATAATTTTAACACTAAATCAATTATTTAAAATTCTATTTAATTAATAAAATAATTTATTATAAAATTTGGGGTGTTACACACGAAGTTAAAGTTCCAGAAGGATACTCTTCAAATATTACTAATTTAGTTTGTATGAAAGACCTCAAGTTAAAAGGTTTGAAGACCCATGATTGTCATATTCTAATGGAGCATTTGCTACCAATAGGTATACGTTCCATTTTACCTAAAAAAGTTTGACGAGCCATAACTAAATTATGCTTCTTTTTCAGGGAAATTTGTAGTAAAGTGATCGATCCTCAGAAATTACCGACATTGCAGAGGGAAATTGTTGTTACTTTGTGTGAGCTTGAAATGTATTTCCCACCCTCATTTTTTGATATAATGGTTCACCTTACTGTCCATCTTGTTAAGGACACACAACTTTGTGGCCAGCTTATATGAGATGGATGTATCCGATAGAACGATATATGAAAATATTAAAAGGGTACGTAAAAAAGTAGAAGTCGACTAGAAGGTTGTATTGCTGAATGGTACATTGTCGAAGAAACTGCTGAATATTTGTCCAATGTTGAATCCATAGGGCTTCCCATGTCTCGTCATTCGAGAAGAATATCAGGAGAAGGGATAATTGGAAAGATACTAATGACTATATCAACGACAGAATGGGAGCAGGCACAATTGTATGTTCTGCACAATGATGATGAGGTTCAACCGTATGTTACAATACATATGGATCAGTTATCTAGTTTGAACATGAATAGGAATCAAAATTGGATAACTCGAGAGCACAATCGAAGTTTTATAATATGGTTAAAAAATCACATAAAGTCAAAGTTTGATGTAGACCCCATATCAATTTCACAGAGACTGAGGTGGCTAGCAAATGGTCCGAGTTTACATGTCTTTTCTTACACTGATTATGTAATTAACGGCTACACATTTTATGCCAAAGAACAAGATGATCAAACCACTATGCAAAATAGCGGTGTCACTCTCGTAGCTGAAGCGATGCATATCTCAAGTGCAAAAGACAAAAACCCAATATATGCAAATCTATCATATTTTGGGGTTATCAAGCGCATATGGGAGTTAGAGTACACAATGTTTGGTGTTCCCATATTTGGTTGCAAGTGGGTCAATAATAATAATGGCGTTGGAATTGATGAGTCGGGGTTCTTGCTTGTCGATTTTAATAGGGTGGGATACAAAGATGAGCCTTTTATTTTAGCGCCGCAAGCTCAACAAGTGTTTTATGTCACTGATCCTGCTGATGATAAATGGTCTGTTGTGCTATCGACCAATAAAATAAGTGATGATAACAATAATAATGAAGATGTTGGTAATGATCTTTTCATTGCAACATCACAACCACATGAAATTGATTCAACTGATGATGGTTTATATCTTAGAGATGATCATGATGAGGGAATTTGGATTAATCCATTTTTTCGTATTGTTAATGGACAAACAAATGTGAATTCCACCAGGAAAAGAAGAAGGGCATCTTAATATAATTTAAGTGTTTGACCTGCTAGAACTGATTTTCTGCTTATATTGAACTTGAAAAAGCTTTGTTTGAGTATTAAGAATTTTTCTTGAACTTTAAATGATCATCCCAATATGATCTGATCATGTAATTTAGCATTGATATATATATATATATATATATATATATATATATATATATATAAGTATTTAAATAATTATTTGGAAGAAAAAACAAATCCAAATATAGGTATTTTACTAATTATTTAGCATTTTACAAAAACTGAACTTATATTATAATTTTTAAAAAAAAAACTGATCAGAACATAAACTTTGTAATTTTACAGCGCTTTTGTCAATAAGCGCTATAAAAAGCCTTTAAAACAATAAGGAGGTCACATAGCGCTTGCACATAATATAACAAAGAAGCATTTTAAAGCGCTCCATGGAAAAGCGCTCTAAAAGGGTCACATAGCGCTTGCACATAATAAAAACAAAGAAGCCTTTTAAAGCGCTTTGTGGGAAAGCGATGTAAAAGGGTCACATATCGCTTGCACATAATAACACAAATAAGCCTTTTAAAGCGCTTTGTGGAAAAGCGCTGTAAAAGGTTGCTTGCAAATAATAAACACAAAGAAGCATTTTAAAGCACTTTGTGGAAAAGTGTTGTAAAAGGCTTTTAAAAAGATAAAATAAGAAGGTCTTTTACAACGCTTGTTTCCTCATCCTCTTCATTCTCCTTCTCATTGCGAACCCTACGAACAATATTTCCTTGTTACTAACCCTCATTACGTAAACTTCATACGCTTTTTTGCTCTTCATTTTCCTTGTCATTGCGAACCATCTTTGTTTCTGCGAACCCTACTCTCCATTACCTACACTTCATACGCTCGTTTCTGCGAACCCTACTCTCCTACAAAACGTTCGTATTTCTGGGTTGTTCTTCTTTGTTCGTATTTCTGTGCTGTAACCCTATTGTTCTTCTGTTTTTCAGGTATTGTATTAATTAGTTTTTTGTTTCACTAAAATGCATGTTGAACTTATACTGCTATCAATGCACAAATATTTATTGACTTCTATGTTTTATTTTATAGTGCTCTCGTCAAACTAACAGCATCGATTGTGGGTACTATATATTGCGATTCATGAAGGAGATTGTTGATATGAATCAAACTATAATCCCAGAAATGGTACGGTATTTTCATTATTTTATTTTCATATATAAACTATGTATATATTTGATTCTAACTTATTTATGTTCAATTTTTATATCGCACAGTACTTTGACAATTCCAGTCCAACATACTCTGAAAGAGATCTAATTGAAATAAAGGAAGACCGGTGTTAGTATGTTATTGAAATGAAAATTATTTGATTTGTTGGGAAATGACATGCTGCAAGGCATAATTATATTAATATATGGTAGTTCCGTTATGTGTAGTTCTAATAGTTATATGTATATGAATATGGCACATTTGAAAAGTTGTGAATATGTAGTTATATGAATATGTATATAGTTTTGTGCTGTTGTCAATATGTGAATATATATATATATATATATATGAATATGTTGTAAACTGACTGTGTACTGATTGTGAAATGATTGTGTTGTTGTGTACTGACAGTTAAATTATAAAGTTATATAGTTATGTTGTTGTGTACTGATTGTGAAATGATTGTGTGAACTGATTGTGAACTGATTCTGGATGAAAATGATTTTGGAAAAAAAAATTAAAAGACAGCGTTGTAATAGGTGCATAATAATGCATCTATGAATGCACCTTTTACAGCGTTTTTTTCAAAAAAGCGTTGTAATAGGTGCATAATAATACATCTATTGAATGCACATTTTACAACGTTTTTTTTTTTCCAAAAAGCGCTGTAAAACGAATATAACAAGCGCGCAATATATCTACATATTTTACAGCGCGTTTTTATTTTAAAAAGCGTTGTTGTATCTTTTTATAGCACTTGATGCTACAACGCTTATTTTTCTGAAAAAGCGTTGTAAATAGCTTAAAAAAGCACTATAAAATAGGTTTTTTTCGCGTAGTGACAGTAACATAATGTTTAATTTTAATTTTTTTTTATAGATGAGATGGTATAATAAATGTCATTAATTCACACACAATTACGAGGTTCCCGTTTGAATGTGGGACATGTCTAATTTAATCATTTTCAGTTGAGTTAGGAGTTAAGACACAATCCTTATGTTTTGAATAAATTATTTTGGTAACAAATATACTTTTAATGAGTTGTTAATGTATCATATTGAAATTCATGAATTGTTAATATAAAGGTTCCTTTTTAAATTGGATGTCAGTTTTGATATGTAACCTTCAAATATAAATGAGCCAATGATATATTTAAAAAAAAATACACAAATTTAATGATACAATTAAACAAATTAAAAATATTAGGCTCAATATTGTGTATCTTCATTTATACGTATCAAAATAATGATGACAAATAATTATAGCGATTGTTTTTAAATGACAATCTAGGGTAAAAATAATTGATTGAAAACATTTCTAAGACAAATATTGAATGAAAATAGTTTGAATTTTTTATGAATATTTTACCTATTAATGAAAATAATTGATGGAAAACATTTTAAAAACTTCGTTACCTTTTAATTTCGAAGAGAAACGTTTTGAACAACTTTAATTGAATGAAAATGCTTTAAGAAATTTTACCATTTAAGGAAAATAATTCACGAAAAATGTTTTGGATCTTTTTCCTTTTAATGAAAATATTTATGAAAAATGTTTTGGAATTTTTTTACTTTTTAATGCAAATATTTGAATGAAAATTGTAAGACTCACATTTTTTTTATAATTTCTATGTGTGAAATATATTTTTATTTTTTATAATTTCTAAGATAGTTGTTATTATTATATTCTTTAATTAATTTAAAAAAGTTATATATGTGTATGAAATGAATTGGTAAATTACATTAATTTGGAGAGTGAATATTTAGGATCTTAATGGGCTTAGGTTAAAAATAACTCGTTCCAGAGACAGAAAAAACAAACACACCCCTCATTTACAATATGAATACTCATATACAAAATATGCGAGAAAGAAAGATAAAGAAATGGCATAGACAAGAAAACCTCAAAAGAAGGAGTTAGTGATCTATCCCCTAAAGTAAGAACTCTTTAATTACAATCATATTAATTTTTTATAACCATTTTGTAGAACAAAATCCCTTATTGACCTTCTGCGAAAAAAATTGATTTTTATGGTAAAGTTGTTATTGTTGTTACTGGTCAAAAACTGATTTTAGTAATTAGCTATAGGATGATAGATGATTTTGAAAATGGTGATTGATATTATTATTATTATTATTATTATTATTATTTATTATTATTATTATTATTATTATTATTATATTATTATTATTATTATTATTATTATTATTATTATTATTATTATCATTATTATTATTATTATTATTATTATTATTATTATTATTATTATTATTATTCTTGTTGTTGTTGTTTAGGAAAGTCCTTTTTGGTTTAAAAAGTAAAATTATGATATGCAATTTATTTTCTTAGAAGTGGTCTGGATTTTCTTATGATATTGTTATAGAAACCTATTTTGATTAGAAAAGATGTTTATCTATGTCAAAAATTAATTTTCATTTGGTAGAAATCGTTTTAAAGACTAGATCGTTTTTTAATCAATAGAAATTGTTATTGACTAAAAACTCAATTTTTATTTGGTTAAAATCTTAGGTTGTAATAGTTTGTGTTGAAGAAATTTTTAGAAACCTTATTGATGTTAATTATAATCATTTTTATCATCATCATCATCATCATTTGGTTTTTTTAAAAGAATTTGTCTAAATCTTAAACTAAACCCAAACTTTATTTGAGTAGGAGTTAGTAGTTGGAAGACAGTTAAATACTAAGTTAATTATTACTTATTTGAATGTGTAAACCGAGTTGAACAAGAGAGATTGTGACGCATAATTCTAGAAACAATTTTTGTAATGGTAAGGACTTCACTCTAGTTGCTTTCCTACTTGAATTATATGTGATATAAATGTACTATGATGTTATGTATTTGTTATGTTTGTGTGTTATCTTCAAAGTATGTGTTATATGAATTACATGTTTACGAATGATATTGTGAGATTAAGTAATTTGCGTATTTTTATTGGTAACGGGTGGTTATTCAAGGTGATGACTGTGTTTAAACAAGGTTGATTTATGATAAGGTTGAATGGTTTTGGACACTCTGGTTGTTGAATGATCTATTTTGTTACTAACTATTGATATATCAAGACGTGTTATGATCTTCATGCATGCATTACTTTCCTGGACCTAGACGTGAGTATGTGACGACAATTCCTTGAAAAGGCAACGTGATTTAGAAAAATACTCAACGGTGGGGTACTGAACATGAAACTATGAAGAGCATTTATCCAACTGTGGGACATTGTCCAATGTGGGACTTTTTGCTCTACAGGATGGTGATATTTCGGAATCATGCATTGACATATAGTCTAATAAATAAAATTTGTGCATTTTGGTTGATTAATATCTTTGATGCTTTGTGATTTTAACTGTTAAATGAAGTATATGATTTATTTATATTTTTGGTATAACAACTATATATGCATGTTAATTTTCTATGTGTTTGTTATTTGCATGGTAATTTGCTTTGTAGTTGTTATTTGCATGTTAATTTGCTCTGTAGTTGTTATTTGGACTGCAGATTAGTGGGGTAGTTTTTAGTTTTATTAGTGTTGGTACACTAAACCCAAAAATAATATATAATAATTTATACAAGAAATTTGTTTTTAATTCACAGCGGATAAAGAAAATATGCTTTCAAGGAAATAAAACTTTCATAACTAATTTTATGATATCACATTTCTCAAAATTCAAAAAGAACACTTTAAACTTTTTCCTCTTATAAAACAATGCAATCTCTATAAACTTGATTTAACTATAGTTTTTTAATTCCAAAGTTTACTAGTACTTTTAAAATTTTCATACAAAAGTTGTTTCTAATTAAAGAAATAAAAATATAAATTATGATTCTCATTTCCAGTATCATTTATCAAAGCGGGGATTCTCTCAAACTTGAGCTTCAAAACTCATTAACCTGTAATAACTGCGATTTCGCAAACACAGAGCCAAGCCAGTCAAACACAAACAACGAATGAGTTGAGTTTTTGAAATCATGTTAATTGTATAATATAAGTAAGAAGAACACGCAAACATTGATAATAGATTGTATCATAATCACATTACAATATATCAAAATATTTAAGTAAATAGTACCATATTATAACATCAAAGTCACTCAAGTAAAATAATTATCTCATTATAATATGCATCAAATCATCTAGAGAAACTATTATCACTTTTGAAAGATATCAATCACAACAAAAGAATCACAAGGAAATGCAATGTTATGCATGAGCATAGACTTTACTTCATAATATGATAACATTCTAACTCTAAAGTACTTGGTTATGAGGATTGATACTATGCCACCATCCCAGTGGACGAACAATTCAAATTAGCCCTATCCTTATAGATCCCCTCAACTCAACCCGAGACACATAAATGCGACAATCGAGGTAAGCATTTGTAACTAACTATTGACATATCAAGATGTGTTATGATATTCATGCATGCATTGATGGCCTGGACCTAGTCGCGAGTACGTGACGACAGTTCCTTAAAAATGCAACGTGATTCAAAAAAATATTCAACGGTGGGGTACTGAACATGAAACTCTAAAGAGCATTTCTCCAAAGATGGAACATTGTCCAATGGTGGTACTCTTTGTTCTATAGGGTGGGTGGTGATATTACGAAATCATGCATTGACATATAGTCTAACAAATAGAATTTGTGCATTTTGGTTGATTTGTATATTTGTTGCTTTGTGATTTTAACTGTTAAATGAAGTATATGATTTATTTATATTTTTGTTATAACAACTATATATGCGTGTTTATTTTCTCTGTGTTTGTTATTTGAAGATGACCATTACATTTGACAGGACATCTCATATAGTGTTACTTGAGCGAATATTGTCGCATACCAACCTAGTAGAAGAATGCGAGGAAGTACAATATCAAGCAATTGGAGGCTTCGAGATACTTTTGTATTGGTGTAAGACTTGTTGGGAGAGTTTTCCATAAACTTCCAAAGTTATGATCAACTAGGATTTATTTTTGGGTGTAAAACATTAAGGTTTTAACTTTAGGAGTTTATTTTGTTTTACATATTAATTTTAGTTTTGTAATTGTGAATACTACGATTCATTATTTTTGAAAATACAATTGAAAAATTAGTAATTGGTTTTAAAGTAAATTAATATTTAAGACAATCTTATAAATAAAAAAAAACGAATCTGTATCTTTACGTTTAAAATTATGTTAGTTAATGTTTTGAAAAAGCGGGATGTTACAAAAATATTTTGAACATTTTTAATGGAAATAATTGAATGTAAATAAAATATAATTAATGTAATTAAAATGAAATGTCATTGGAAAAAATTAATATATATATATATATATATATGAATCTGAATACATACGATAATCATCTGGAATATGAGTTGGGTTTAGGGTTCATCTTGAATATGAATTAGGTTAGAAACCAACATGATATGATAAAAACAATAATTTATTAAGTTGCTCTTATAAAATATTTTAAAAAAATACAATATTGAAATCAAATAAGATATAAATATAAATAAATAAAAAATAGAATTTGATATTAAAATATTAATTTAATTTTTAAAAAACTTAATCATAATACATTGTTGTTAGTGTTTTCTATTTAATCCTTAGAATAGTTTGTTCATGTATAATACATTGAGTTCTTTGCTAACATATTTCACTTACCACTTCAATGTTTGTTGTACCAGAGAGGAGAATTGGTTTTACTAGCGAGGGGAATATGGTTATGAGTAAATTTATTTTAAGGTTGATTCCAATTTCCTTAATAATAATTTATATTTATAACTCATCTTATTATAATTTCACATCCTATTATATTTATAACTCATCTTATTATATTTATAACTCATCTTATTTTAAGGATGAGATGTAGCAAGTATCATAAATGATAGGGCGTTAGTGGGTTTGAAATTTCACATCCTCGTTTATTCTCCTATGTTTTTATTGTTAGGGATGAATGTACCTTGATGAAAATCTTTAGATTTTAATTTGATTTCTAATTTATTGAACTAATTCAATTTAGTTGTGTTTTTTATTTTTATTCTTAATGCTATTTATTGATTGATCGCCTTTAAATTGCTTTGCAGTTCAAAGTTTGAAACGACGTGGACACCTTGAATGCTTTGAGATTAAAAAAAATTACTCTGTAGTCTAGGGATAGATACAAACACTTAAAACCAAAAAAAAAAATTGATAATCGATACTTAATCTTATTTTGTAATTCACTAAGAGATTAAGGATTAACATAAGATAACATGTTCAATCACTAAGAGATTAGGATTCAAAACTCTTAGAAATTTTGGTAGCAACATATTAAATGAATTCGATAGTTAGGGTCAAATTGTAGCTAAAGATTGGATTTATAGTGAAATTCATCATTGAAATTTTTATTATTATAAAGTCAAAGGAGAGGATCTTGGAGAATTTTTAATCTTTGAGGAGACAGTTGATCCACCGCCACCACTTGAATGAACCCTCAAGAAGTATGGTAATCTGGATAGAAATGGTACCCATATGGTCATCCATAACCAATCGGTTACAGTGAAAAAGTTTGAGTTAAGTTTGACATTGTACCGAGAGTTGAAGAAGATTCATTTCTTAGGGAAGCATAACAAATATGTCAATAGACATATCACAAATTTATTTGAATTGTGTGAGACAAGGAAGGTGGACGACAATGCTAAAGAAGCTAAGGGATTACCACTTTTCTCATTATTTTTGAAGGATGGTGCTAAGGAGTGACTTAATTCATTACCCTCTGATAGCATTACCACATGGAAAGACCTTGAGGACAAGTTCATGGAGCAATATTTCCCCCAACAATGTCTGTGCGAAGAGGCTAGAAATTTCTGGTTACAAATAGAAACAAGAGGAATCTCTTTGTGACGCTTACAAGAGGTTTAAGAGTTTGCTAACAATGTTCCCCAATCATGCTTATGAGGACACCACTCAAATGCAAAATTTATGTAACAGTTTGAGGTCAAGTACTACAATTATGTTGGATGCTACAACAAGAGATTCTTTGAATTACAAAGCTGCTTCAGAACCACGAAAAATTATTTAAATCATGGCATCAAATGAGAAAATAATGTTGTATGACAGAGATGGTAGGTCAAAAGGTGGTATATATGTTGGAGTTGAGTGTTATGGTTGCGAGGTTAGCTCAAGGGAAGTTGCTCTCAAAATAGATAGAAGAGGTCATTATTGATGAGATAAAGAAGGCAATTGTTGTTCTAAATATACAACCCGAAGTAGCCCCTATCAAATAACTAGAACATACAAGTTGGAATTTTATTGAGGGGTCACATAAAAACGGAGCTTGTGAAAAAGGTGAATTTTGTGGGTAAGAACCAGAAGTAGAATAATCCACACTCCAACACTTATAACCTGGGATGGTAAAATCATCCAAACTTCTCATGGAAGGAATATGCGCTTTTCAAGTAAAATATATAAATTGGAATTTAAAAAGAAATTTTTTTTGATACACATTACATAAAATAGAAAGAAAAAAAATTACTATTCCTGATATTTTTGAAAGGGATACGCACAAAATGTTCAAAAAAAAACTTTTATATTGTCTTTGAGGATATTTTAGAAATTCTATGCAGAAAAAAGAAAATGTGTGATAGGTCCAATTATAAGGGTACGAGGTGCAACTCCTCATTTATTATCTAAGACATGCACATTCCATCAATGTTCCACTACAACAAAATAGATATTTACCTACAGAAATTTTTAGTGACAACATTTGTAGATATAGATAACATTTATCTACAGATAAATTATTTGTTGTTGTCACTAATAGTTATAGTGACACACTTAAACTTGTGGTTATAGACATCTTTAAATAATAGGAACCAAACTCTCAATGGTACACAACGTCATTTAGAGAGAAGGTAAAGTCATTTAGGGATTTAGACAATTTGGCTCCCTTGAAAAATTAGGGATTGAGAATTGGCTTTATCGAAAATTTTAAATGGATGGACAATCTAAATTTTATACATAAAATTTTTTCACAAACAATTGAGAATTTGACTCTTTTAAAAGTCATTCAGTGTGTAACCTTCGTTTTGATTGATGAAAATTGTCAAGTTGATATCCTCTACACCTGCAGCGATCGTTTTATCATCATTCTGAATCGAGCCCCAAACTTTCCTCAATGACTGTCATCTTCTTTCTATCACCTTTGTTTCTTGGCAACGACAACATCTGCGACGAGGACAACATCTATGTCTATCACCTTCATTTTAATTTTTTGACCCGAGATCCAATCTTTCCCTTTTCCATTCCCATCACCCAACTTATATTAACCTCCTCTCTCACAATCTTTCTCACACCCCACTACGATTACGCCACCAATACACCTAATATGCTTATGCCAACATATTTGCTCTAGGGTTTCTGTTTTTCATCAATCAATAATAATTGGTGGAATCGATTCTCAAGTAAATGAAATCCATTATATAAACGCTAAGTAATAGGAACCAATTATGAACTAGGTATTGCGTTTATAATTTTTTTTTCTTCGATTGTTACTTTTGAGCTAAAGATAAACACAACTAATAGGTATCTAGTTTGCATGTACACTTTTGTTTAGGGTATGTTTGAAAATATGAAATTCTGAAATTATCAATAGATTTATTCGGTCTACCTTTGAAAATATGAAATTTGAATCACTAGATGCTAGAGTCTAGCTTTGAAAATATGAAATTATGCATTATGTGTGTATTGGTATTCAATAGTTCCTCCCAGAGATGCTCGTAGATTTTGAAATTTAGTAATTTGAAGTGTTGCAACCAATCTAAGTTGCTCTCAATTAGAGGAATGACTTATTTAGAGGGACTGTTTGGTTAATATGTATGTAGTGTCTGTCTACCTTTTACACTAAGCATGTAGAAGATTGATTATGAAATATTTATTGGATTTAATTTCCAATGATTAGTGACAACAAACAAAGATTCGGAGAGTAAATTTGTATTTTTACAATAATTGTTATTCATTTTATTTACTTCTCTGCCAAACATTTTAGTTGTCATGATGTTTAAAACCACTTGCTTCAAAGTTTAGAAAGAGGTATTCTATTTCCCACAATAAGAATCAATTTATGTGATTAAAGAGATTAAATGAAATCATATTAGGAATCCCTTTCAATTTGAAGAGCTGTAATAAATACACAACACCACATGCTATATTGCTAATGTGGTGGAACACAACATAATCCTTAGAGTTTTGTACCGTGTACTCCCCACCTGTACCTCCTACCCCCTTATTCCCATGGAAAATACTATATTTCCTTTTTTTTACTGTGTATAAAACCATCAAAAAAATTTACCACTCTATTTCTCACCCCCACTTTCAAAAATTACAAAACAATTCCTAAACATTCAGTGTGTCTGTGCAGAAATCATCAAAACTTTCTAGTTTGGATGAATTTGAAACATTCGAAACGTAATGTTCGAAACTTTCAAATTTTTGAAACACAACTTTCGAAACTTTCAAGTGTTCGAAGTAATTCAATTTCGAAAATTTCAAATAATTCGAAACTTTCGAAAGTTTCCGTTTATTTCAAAAAAATCTTGTTGTCTGTTATAATTAAAATTTTATTTTGAAAAATAAATTCATAATCTTATTATTAATTAAATTTATTACTATTTTTGAAATTAAGTATGAGTAGAGTTGAGGTTCATGCTTCAAGAACGGTTATAGATTCTACAGAAATATTCACCACCGATCAGGTATTATTACTGATAATCTAGCACCGATCAAATTTTTTTATTATAGATATATATTTTATGTTTTATTTGAAACATATTTTGTAGGTATTTCCCTCTCGAGGAGCTGTATTTGAATGGGCAAAAACCATTGAAAGGAAAAATGGAATTTTAATTGTTACCATTCGATCAGGTAAAGCAACGGGAAAGAGGGGAAGAAAATAAAAATTAATTTTGGAATACGAAAGAGGTGGAAGATATAAATCAAAATCAACAATAACTTGTTCTCACAAGGAAAACTGTTCGTTTACCCTTAGATGTATACCGTTAAGTGCCGGTGAAGGATGGAAAATTAGTGTTTGTTGTGGAACACACAATCATGATTTACTTGATACTGTAACCGGTCATTCATATTTGGGGAGTTTAAACGAAGAAGAGATGAAATTTTTCAATGACATGACAAAGTATAAGCTTGCATCAAGATTCATTTTGAATGCTTTGAAAGAGAGAAATAAAGCTAATCTCACAATTAATTTTGGGGAAGAAAAGACAAATTAATTTTGGAATGCGAAAGAGGTGGAAGATATAAATCAAAATCCAAATCAACAGGAACTTGTTCTAACAAGGAAAACTGTTCGTTTACCCTTAGATGTATACCGTTAAGTTTTGGTGAAGGACGGAAAGTTAGTGTTCATTGTGGAAAACAGAATCATGATTTACTTGATACTGTAACCGGTCATTCATATTTGGGGTGTTTAAACGAAGAAAAGAGGAAATTTGTCAATGACATGACAAAGTATAAGCTTGCACCAAAATTCATTTTGAATGCTTTGAAAGAAAGAAATAAAACTAATCTTAGTCAAATATATAAAGCAATGAGTACTTATCGATCATCATTGAAATGTTCGTACACAAAAATGAAGCATCTGTTGAAGTTCATACATCAAGAAAATTATGTGCATTGGACAAGAATATGTGAGAACTCAGATGTTTGAGATATATATTTTGGACGCATCCATATTGTATAAATTTGTTAAACACGTTCCATTTTGTTTTGATATGTGATAGCACATACAAAACAAATAGGTATCAGTTACCATTACTTGAAATTGTCAGTGTCACATCTACTAGTTTGACATTTTTGGTTGGGTTTGCTTACTTGGAACAAGAGCGACAAGATAACTTCATCTGGGAATTTAAGGTACGACGGTTGTTCGTCTCTGAGACTTTATTTTCTAAAGTTATTGTAACTGATAGAGATCTTGCCATGATGAATGTTATTAGTGTTGTGTTTCCTACTTCAATACATTTGATATGTCGTTTTCATATTGAAAAATATGTTGGGGCAAGAAGCAAACAATATGTGAAAAAGGATAGACAAGATGAAGTAATGGATTTATGAAAAAAAATTGTATATTCGACTAGTGTGGAGGAGCATGATGATCGGTTGCAACACTTTGAGCTAGTGTGTGCCGATATTATTCTTTTTGTTGATTATGTGTGTAACACCCCAAAATTTTCATATATATTATATATGTATCTTTTTAGCAATTGCTATTATTAAATTAATAATTATTCTATGTGTAAATAAATTAAATTAAATTTATCACACTTTATTCTACCTAAATAATTATAATCTTCATTTTTATTTAATTGTTTTGACGTGACAATTACATGGGGACTATTTATGATATCATTATTTCATAAATGGACATTTTTTTTATTTGATTAGTTTCGATAATCATGAAATTGATGTGTTAGATATGTTTGTTTTATATTTGTATGTCTGAGTGGTATTCTTGTCTTACTTGATTTATTTTAGTTGATAAAATATCAGTTGAATTATTTAATTAAATTAGAATTTATATAAGTTATATTGTTTGTTAGTTTTATTTGCAACCAAATAAGTATTTATTTTAGGAGATATTATAGAGTTAGTGAAACCAACCTTTATGTATAAGTGTTTTGAAAATATTTTTGGTCCATCCTATAAAAAAAAAAATTAGTGACTTGACTCATTCTTTTACTCTCCTTTATAACAAGATTTTATGACAATTCATGGTGTTTTCTTGACATAATGTGCATTAATTCATTTTAAACACCCTTAATTTATTTTTTAAAAGGAAGATTATAAATTTAATTATAAGTTTTTTTTGTGCAATTAAGAGAGGACACAAAAAGACTATTGTCCCTTTTGTATCTCATGCATTCATCTCTTTTAAACTAAAATTATAATTTTATTATAATTGTCTACAAAAATAATTCTATGAAATTTTTGGTTTCGTAACTATTAGATAAAAAAATTAAAAGGGTGATGTGACAATCTCTAACTTATTTATTTAATTAAAATTAGTGTCTGACACCCTTCAATATATGGTGAACTCTATTAGTTAATTCAAATTAACTTATACATATAAATTTCAATTGGCTTTGTAACAACCTAATAAAATTAAAGAAATAGTAATTATTGGTAGTATAATGTTGGAATTAAGTGCACTTCAATTTTAGACAAGAAATCAATGGTAATAGTGCAACGTAAATAGCTTATATGTTCATACGTTTCCATTAGGCATCTTGTTGTCACACCTATTTGCCATTCGTACACTCTCAAAATAATTTTCTGAGTCGTAAATTCTAATATCTATCGGTGTTGAATTCATTACTGCCTCGTGAGCTATTTCTCGTGCAAATTTAGAGGTGTTAAGAAAGAAAGCGCCTAAGGTAAGGGCTTTTCCCCATGCAATGTTAGGCTAGATATTAAATTAATAGTTTGTGAGATATTGATATAAAACTTGTTGTCTTAAAGAAAAATATTGATTTTTAATTGCCTTAAATAATTTAACTATAATATTTTATTTTTATGAGTAATATGTTTGCTTTGATAAACTTAATTATAAATTTCGATTTTTATTATTATAACATGAGTAATATGTTTGATGTCATATATTTGATGTAAAGTTATTATTTGTGTGTTGTTTATGTGTACTTAATTATAAAGTTATGATTTTTATTATGATCTCATGAGTAATATTTTTTTAGGATGTCTTTAATTGAAAGTTTCGATTTTTGTGCTATTTCATTTCAAAGTTTTGATTTTTAAGAAATCTATATGAGTCTTGGGGGAATTGGTGTAAAGTTTTAATTTTAATTATGATAACATGGTTAAGTTGATTTTTGTGATGTGTTTAGCGGCAAACCTTGATTTGTGTTGTAATAATATTATTTTTGTGGTTGACTAAGTGGCTTGTGATTTGTGTTTTGAATATTTTATCTATGTGGTTGTCTAAGTGGTTTGGTTGGTGGTTTGTATTTTAAATATTTTTATCTTTGTGGTTGCCAAAGTGGTTGGTGATTTACATTTTAAATATTGTTATCTTTGTGGTTGCCTAAGTGGCTAGTGATTTGTGTTCTAAATATTATCTTTGTGGTTGCCTAAGTGGCTGGTGATTTGTATTTTAAATATTGTTATCTTTGTGGTTGCCTAAGTGGCTGGTGAATTGGATTTTAAATATAGTTATCTTTGTGGTTGCCTAAGTGGCTTGTGATTTATGTGATTATCTAATTGGGTGGTGATATGTATCTTTGAGCATCATTATCATTTCATGACATATCATATGCATCTTTGTGGACGCCTGTGTGGCTGGTTTAATTTTCCCCATTGGTATGGGTGACTTCTGTGTGGACGCCTGTGTGGCTGGTTATATCCGGATCATATATGTTTAGGAGCATGCATACCTTGCATACATTTTAATGTTATTTTATTTTGATCTAATTATTTGCTCTACGGTTGCTACTTGATTTATTAGATACATTCTATGACTTTTGATACATCTTTAAGAACTATTAAAGAATCAATTTTTTTTTAAAATCTTTTATTACGAAAAGATTTTATATTCATATTTTATGGTTGTTAATTTATTATTTGGTTTAATTTTGTTGTGGGATGAACTGACCCCTTACACCAATATTTAGGTACTAATGATATCAAAAGTCATATGAATGATGTTTGATTGGTGCACGCGCGTGGGAAAATGAGACATTTACTTTAAAAATACTATTTTGTATTACTAAAAAATTTTGTCGTACATTGTAAAGTTATTTACTTTTCATTATTGACTTTTAATAGAAATGCTTAATTGAGATTTCATTTGCTGGTAAATAATTGAATGTAATTAATTTCAGTCAACCTTGCTTATTTTGAATTTCAATTAAAGAGACTTTATTTTATTTTGGAGCATAAATGAATATTGATCTAATAACTGGAATATTAATTTTGCAAATAAATGAATAAATAATATTTTAGTAAATTACATTACGTTCTTTTAATGAGAAAAAAAAAATTAATTAGTTGTTTCTAAAAGAAAATAAATATTTTTCAGTAATATTCGTATAAAAAATTTAGGCGTTACAATGTGAAAGATTCATGGTTGACACCTTACAAAGAAATATTTGTCAAGGTTTGGACCAATAGAGGGATGCATTTGGGGAACACAACATCTAACAGGTATTTCTAAATTATGATTTGTTTTGTTTTAGAAAATATAATTTACTAGTTTATGTGATTTTTTTTTAATTTGTGTTATTTAATTTATTTGTAGAGTTGAGTCTCCTCATTCAGCCCATGCCTCAGAAATACAAAGATCCAGGAAATTTTTCCATTCCATGTACCATAGGCAATAGTCAATTTGAAAATGCTATGTTAGATTTAGGAGCTTCCATTAATGTTATACCTACATCTATATTTAACTCTCTTGCTCTTGGACCTTTACAGAGTACATGTGTTAACATTCAATTGGCGAATAGGAGCAATGCTCGTCCTGCTGGACTTGTGGAGGATGTACTTGTTTGAGTTAATGAATTGATATTTCCTGCAGATGTTTACATTCTGACATGGAGGGAGATAATAAGTCCAACAGGGCGCCTATCATCTTAGGCAGACCATTCTTGAAAACTGCTAGAACAAAAATTGATGTGCATGTTGAAACTCTATCCATGGAATTTAGTGATAGCATTGTAAAATTTAACATCTTTGATGCTATGAAACATCCCATGGAAGAGCGTTCTATTTTTCAAATTGAATTACTTGTTGATTTGGTTGATGACACATACCCCGATATGTTTGCTACAGATTTTTCTTTTTTGTATGGTTTTGATGATACTTACACTTGTGAATTATGTACAGATACTCAATTGTGCTATGTGTGTGATGAGATTGAAGCTGCCTTACAGGTTGATCATTGTGCTAATATTGATATTCCTACTAACAAAATTGATTTTGCAGACTTAGCTTCGGCCACTGGTGTTGTTCCCTCCATTGAACAACCATCGACTATAGAGCTTAAACCACTTTCCAAAAATTAGAAATATGCCTATTTAGAAGGAAGTGGCAAGTTACCTGTGATTATTTCAACCAAACTTGAAGATGAACAAGAAGAGAAGTTGTTGTAGATTTTGAGAAAACACAGGAAGGCAATCAGATGGACCTTGGCTGATATTCTTAGTATTAGCCCATCCATGTGTATGCATAGGATACTATTGGAGAATGGGGTAAAATCAGTCAGACACCCCCAAATGCGACTTAACCCATTAAATCTGGATGTTGTAAAAAAGGAAGTGACAAAGCTCTTGCAAGCAGGCATTATATACACCATCTCTGATAGTCAATGGGTGAGTCTGGTGTAGGTAGTCCTTAAGAAAACTGGACTCACAGTGGTTAAAAATGAAAATAATGAACTTATCCCCACACGAGTGCTGAACAATTGGAGGGTATGCACCGATTACCGGAGACTAAACCAGGCAACTAGAAAGGATCATTTTCCATTACAACTCATTGATTAGATGCTTGAACGGTTGGCTGAGAAGTCACATTATTGTTTTCTTGATGGTTTTTCTGGTTATATTTAGATCCATATTGCACCATAGGACCAAGAAAAGACCACGTTCACTTACCCTTTCAACACATTTGCCTATAGGAGGATGCCCTTTGGCCTATGCAATGCTCATGAACTTGATTTAACTATAATTACTTAATTCCAAAAGTTTATTGGTACTTATAAGATTTTCATCAAAAAAGTTGTTTCTAATTAAATAAATAAAAATACACTTATGACTCTCATTCCCCGGTATCACCTATCAGAGTGGGGCTTCTCCCAAACGTGAACTTCAAGCTCATTAATCTGTAATAACTGGGATTTTGCAAATGCATGACCAAACCAATCAAACACAAACAACGAATGAGGTGAGTTTCGAAATCATGTTAATAGTATAATATAAGTAAGAAGAACACGCAAACAATCATAATAGAATGTATCATAATCACATTACGATATATCAAAATACTTAAGTAAATAGTATCTTATTATAACATCAAAGTCACTCAAGTAAAATAATCATCTCATTATAATATGCATCAAATCATCTAAGAGTAATTATTGTTACTTTTGAAACACATCAATCACCACAAAACAATCACAAGTAAATGCAATGCTATGCATGAGCTTAGACTCTACTTCACAATGTGGTATCATTCTAACTCTGAAGTACTTGGTTAGGAGACTTGATACTATGCCACGATCCCGGTGGACAAACAATTCAAATTGATCTTGTCCTCATAGATCCCCTCAACTCAACCTGAGACACATATACGTGACAATCGAGGTAAACGTGTGTTGCATGGTAGCTCCCGACATTGGGAGCGCTACCTCCAAGTCACATAGGAATTCCCCACCCGAATACCTCAAAGGTCTAACAATCTTGCCTTAAGGCTCAACAGTAGACTGCCACGATCAAACTCATTCAGTTGTGCTTCCCCGGAATCACTCGGCTTGTCAAGCCCTACCTATATGATGACAAAATAATCTCCACTTCATAAATTCTCAATATTTATTTTCTCCCCTCGTTAGCCTATGATACTCCATTAAGACCGTCACCTCAAACACAAATTGGAATCACCATTATTTCTTCAACTATGGGGTTACTTCAATATTCTCATCCCAAATTAACAATATCACTATCATTAATCATATCTCATTATATAAACCCGTCAAAATTTTATAGCACCACTATCATCAATCATAAATCACCACATAGACTTATCACAAATTTATAATATCATTATTATTAATTATCCATCGTCATAATCACATAAACTTATCAAAATGCATCCACCTTTTATTATCACATCACATAAACACGTCTAATCAAGCATATACATAAAATTCATTCGACATCCAATATCACAATAATATCAAATATCGCACATTTAATAAAAATAAATCAAACATCACAATAATATCAAATACCACACAATTAACGAAGTTAAATCAAATCAACACCTTATAAATATTTCTATTCCACATTTTAATCTCACAATTCCCATATTTTTACATTAATCAATTTAACACTCAAAGGATTACTGCCGTACGTAGCGAGCTCCGAATGAATTGTTGGGAAATATGGTTTTCCCAGCCATCTCACATTATATTATACTCATGAATTCAAACGCTCTCTCACCCCTTACCTTATTTCGACGCTTTCACACAAAAATATGATTCCACGAGCAAACAACCTTTGTTCATTGACTATTTGTCCTTCAATCGATCTAACTTGACATTTAATGGGTAAACCTTAAAAACAAATTATCAGAAGATACTCTAAAAACTAAATTCGAAATTCGGTCAAGGAAAATTATCATAAATTAGAAAATCAATCAATGGAGAATATAGCCACTTTTCACACGGTCATTTTGGCAATGGTTTCACTCAAATCGGACTTATGGTGAAGGAGAACAGTGCAAAATAACGAATTCTACAAACGGAGAAGCCGGGTATTTTAGAGAAAAATTGGGGTTGTTAAAAATCTGAAAAATCATGTTTAATTGACGAGTTAAATGAATGAAATAACATACTCAAATTTCGGCAAAAATGGAGAAAGTTTTCTGGAACAGTTATCGATCACCGGTGTCAAACGATAGGTTATTGTTGTGTTTCCTCTTTGGTTTTACGGCTGCTCTTCGAACTCCCTTCCCTTTTTTGTTTGTTTCATTTTATTAACAATTAGGGTTCACACATGAGTCAAACCCATTGGTTCCTTTATTTATGTTTTTGTTTTACTACCAACATATTAGAAAATAGTCAAAATAATCACATTAATCTCTACAATTATACTTATTTCTACAATTATCATAAATCATACTTATTTCTCAAAATAATCTCTACAATTATACTTATTTCTCAAAATAATCACATTATAATAATACCAGCATATTAGAAAATAGTAAAAATTATAAAATAAATAAATATAAAAATCAATATTTTATATTAATTACTAAATCATAATAAATATATATAAAATCACAATGTCATAACAAGTATATAAAAATAAACAAAATCAAACACAATATCAATTCTACCTCAAGATAATTATTTATAAAAAAAATAACTAAAAATAGAAAATAGTTATAAATAATTGAAATATAACTATGTGCATACTTAATAGCAGTCAAACGCACAGAAAAATATTACATTAATTTGATACGAGTATATACACGTAAAATCTTCTAAGATCTCATTCATTAAAATATTACACTAAAATACTATCTAGAAAAATATATAAAATATAATATTTGTTATTTAGATTTCTCGTGTAGTTCAATATGAATAAAAGTAGCACATAATCTAAACCACCCAAATAAGAAAAACTAACCACGAAATTTAATAACATGTATTCTATAATAATTTTAAAACCAAATTAATTATTTAAAATCATATTTCATTAATAAAATAGTTTATTATAAAATTTGGGGTGTTACACTTGCTGAAGAAATCAAAAGAAAAACCGAGATTGATCCAGTGGATGTTGTTACTCCAATAATTTGATTTAGAGATTAAAGATAAGAGTGGAGCTGAAAATTTGGTGGCAGATCATTTGAGCAGAATAGAAATGGATGATGACCCCATCCCCATTCAAGATGACTTCCCTAATGAGCAACTGCTACAATTGCGTGAGGTAACTCCTTGGTTTGCTGCTTTAGTTAATTATCTAGTTGTTGGAGTCTTTCCTACAGATGCATCCAGAACACAAATACACAAACTTAAAAGTGATGTCAAATACTATGTGTGGGATGATCCATATATATGGAAATTCTGTAGTGACCAGGTGATTAGGCGATGTGTTTCCCACCATGAGGCTCAACCCATTCTTCATTTTTGTCATGCCTCTCAAATGGGAGGACATTTTGGTCTTCAATAGACAGTAAGTAAAGTCTTAGACTCAGATTTATTTTGGCCCACTTTGTTTAAAGATGCTTTTGAGACTTACAAAACTTGCGAACAGTGCCAAATAGCAGGAACAACAATCACTCGTAGGAGTGAAATGCCTCAACAACCTATGCTTTTGATGTGTGGGGCATTGACTTTATGGGCCATTTTCCTGTATCTTTTGGTTTTGTCTATATTTTACTAGCTGTTGATTATGTTTCGAAGTGGGTGGAAGCAATACCCACTATGACTAATGATTCTAAAGTTGTTGCAGGTTTTATCAGATCAAATATTTTTTGCAGGTTTTGGAATACCCCGGGCCATCATAAGTGATCAAGGCACTCATTTTTGCAACCGCATCAGGACACTTTGCTTCGGAAGTATGGGGTTATTCACAGAGTTTCTACATCTTATCACCCCCAGACTAATGGGCAAGCTGAAATCTCAAACAAAGAAATCAAACAGATCTTAGAAAAGATCGTGTAGCCAAACAGGAAAGACAGGAGCCACCAACTTGAAGAAGCTCTTTGGGCTCATAGAACAGCCTACAAAACACCAATAAGGATGTCCTCTTACCGACTTGTGGAAATAGGGCACCATGCTTATTGGTCGGTCAAGAGTTATACCCTTGAGATGGAGAAAACGGATTTGGAGAGAAAACTTCAATTGCAACAACTTGAAGAGCTTAGACTTGAAGCTTATGAGAACTCTCGGGGTCTATAAGGAGAAAACTAAGTACTTTCATGTTAAGATGATTTCTATGAAGGAATTTTCCATTGGCCAAAAAGTTTTATTGTTGAACTCCCGTCTTAAAATTATGGCTGGGAAACTTCAATCGAAGTGGTTTGGCCCTTTTGTTGTTACTAACATTTTTCCTCATGGTGCAGTGGAAATAAAAATTGAAAACACTGAGGAAGTGTTCAAAGTAAATGGACAATGCCTCATGCTATTCTATGAGAGCTCTGTGCTTGAAGATGCTACCATAGAAGAACTCTCCTTGGAAATGCCCACCTACACCGAAGTTTAAATAGAAAGCTCATTTTCCTTACTCTTATTTTATACTTGTTACTTTCAATTGAGGACATTGTGTAATTTAAGTGTGGGGGTATTATTTAAAATTTTATTTGTTATATTTCAAATTTTATTATTTAGGATTTTATTTGTTTTAGGATTTTATTCGTTATATTCAAAAATAAAAAATAAATAAAAATGGACATTGCACTGCATGCTTTTTCATTAGATTTTATGGTTGTAAATGTTGAGAGTTTGTTTGGACTGGTATGATTGAATAATATCTTTGCGTTCTTGGTAAAATAAATTGGATTAAAATGTTAAATTGTGTATCATTTGTGATAAGTTATTAACCTTTGTGAGATTTTTGAACCTTATTATGAATGGAATACATTTTTCCATCTATTTATTTTTCTTGTGTGTTATCTCACTCATGATTGCTAGTTATGCCAGAACTTGACTTGACTCTTGTCCGCATGCATTTATTGAAATGATCTAGGCATTTGTTTCTTGATTAAGCTACTAGCCAAATAAGCCTACCCTACAATTATCCATTTGTTTAAGCTCCTTTGAGCCTTTCTTTGTTATATAGCTCATTACAAGCCTAAAAGTGAAAAACAATGAATTGACCCAATCTTGGGGGGTAAAGGAGTCTTTCCTTAAATAAGTGTAGGGGTGTTTCAACTTGTTTTTTTAAAATTTGAGGGTTATAAAAGAAAATTAAAAAAAAAAGAAGAAAAAAAAGAGAATAAAAAAAGAAAAAGAAAGAAAAAAAAAAAGAGAAAAAATGGTTATGTTGTGAGCAAAGAGAGTGTGAAAATAAAGTCAATCATGTTTTGTTGAGTTACTTCTTAATGTTGTTTTTCACTCTTATCACTCTTAATCATTACTCCTTTATGCTCTTTGATTTTCAGCCCTAGACTCCTTAGGATTATCTCACCCTTACCTTGGCCACGTTACAACCTGAATAAAGACCTTTTGATCATTATGTGCATGTGTTTCAAATATAGATTATAGAGGCTTGTCAAACCTATGGTAGTGCTAGCTTTAATGATGTGCTTTGAGTGTAAACAGTAGCCCAAACACTTTGAGTGTAAACACTTTGAGAGAATTCTATATATCCTGAGAGGATTTTATCACTTATGATGCATTCTTTAGTTAACTTTTCCTTTTGTTTGCCTTGGTTGTGATAAAAAAACTATTCATGATTGCCTTAAGCTAGAAATATTTTTTTCTCTCATCACTTTGCATTCATAAGAATATTTAGAATTGCATGCATTACTTTGCTCGGAGTTCAAAGGTTTAAGTGTGGGGGAATTTGATCATAGCATTTGGGTACATGTTTCTAGCTTTTTAGTTTGGTATTTTAAAAGTTCTTTATAGCTTAGAATAATATTTTTAGCTTGTTTCTAAACTTTGGGTCGAATTTGAATTATAATTTTATTATTTGCATTTTGAACCTTTTTCACTCTGTAAGCCATAACTTGAGCTCTGGATATCGGATTGGCGCATACGAGCTAGCGTTGAAAAGCTAAAAAGTAGAGCTACAACCTTTCTGTTGGAAGAAAAGACCAATTCCTAACTTTACTGGGCCTAAATTTTAGATGTCGGAATCTGAACGTTTGTAATAATTTTAAATAACGGGTCACTTGTTTTAATACCCTAAACCCTAAAGCCCAATATCGAGTACTATATATTGACAGTTTTGTTTCTTTCCTACGACAAAAATATTAGAATTCAGATTGCTACAAGAAATAAATAATTTTTATTTTAATTTCATGGAAGGCTAATTTTATAAGATTAATCCACGAGTTCAGAGTTTCATCAACACCTTGAGATTCATGTTACACTGTCAATTTCAATTCATGATTATATTCTTGTTTATTTGATTATATTCATATTCTAATTGCTTAAATTAAATTTCAATAGGATAGATTAAATTTATTTGACAGAATTTGGTTTCGGTTTCTAATTTAATTGAATCATAATTTGGCGATGCTTGATCGTTAATTGTAATATTTTGATGATTGTGATGCTTAATCCAATCAAAGAAACGGAATTCACATAGGATTGATGACACTTGTTTGATCAATTCTATAGTAAAATAAGAATAGAATCACAAATTAGAAATTAAACTAATTGATAGAATCTGTGATAGGTGTGAAACTCGAATAAGTGGATTAATCATTTTGCTCATCTGATAAATCAAAAATCTAAAAAAAACCTTTTTTAATTTCAACTTTCAATTCGGTTATTTTTATTATATCAGAAGTCCTTGCGAAACGATTCAAATTATTACCTCTATTTACATTTTGTCAATTGTATTTGACTCGTGTGCGACAACAGATCATTGAGCATGGGTATAATTCGCCATTTTTTCAAAGTCTACATCACTGTGTATCAAGGAAATGTTTAAAAAAAATTGACAAATAGTTATAGACGGTGAAGATTGTAGTTACTGACAAAACAAAATGTGGTTGCTCAATCAGAACAACTCATGGATTACCATGTCCTTGTGAGTTGGCAAAGTTGGCGATATCTGGTAATGTTATCTCTTTAGATAACATTCATGTTTTTTTGGAGAAATTTAAGCATTGAGCATGAAATGAAGGATGAAGAATCTTTATCAGATTATGACTTTTCAAAAGAGTTGGAAGCAATGAAAGCATACATGAAGAAACAATATATTGTTGGTCAAAGGATATTCAAGGCAAAGGTGCGTGAACTTGTATTTCCACATACAACATCAATACTTGCACCACCTGAGAAGGTGAGAACTAAGGGAGCTAGTAAAAGGAAAAAAGAATTTGATACTCCTCGTGATCCTTCATATTGGGAGTATGTTGATGTCTCACAAGAATCTGCGAAGCAACCATCTCAATGTTCTGCAAGGCAACCATCTCAACGTTCTGCAAATCAATCAGCACCTGCAAGGCAACCATTTAACATACATTTTCCTACTTTTATACATATGTATATTGACGAGATAATAGATGTTGCGCCTGATGGAAATTGTGGATTTCACGCAATTGCAGCATTTTTAGGTTGTACTGAAGAATCTTAGCCTTTAGTTCGATCACAATTGGATAAAGAGATTCATCTACATCAAGACCTTTATTCCAATGTTTTTAATGACAGTGTTGAATCAGTGCAAAACTCATTGAAAATTTCAGGATTGGGTGCTCAAGGAAAAGATAAGTGGATAACTATACCAGACTTGGGTTACGTGATAGCAACACTATATAATGTCATATTGGTGTTGTTGTCTCGTAATCTAAATATGACATTCTTTCTACTAAACAAAGCACCACCAAAAGAGTCTTCTCTTATCTCTTTACTAGCAATTGGATTCGTCAATGAAAATCATTGGGTACAGGTAAAATTTATGGTTAGTAATAAATTAATATTTCATACTTTCTTGTTCAGATAAATTAATGTTTAATATTTTCTTGTTCAAATCAAATTGAAGTCTGATTGTTCAAAATCCAACCATACACATATCAAATTTCATCAGTATTAATTAAGAACACGTCAAATACGACGAACACAAATCAACACAATCCACCACTCAAACACAACAAGTTTCGTTTACTCAAAATCATACATAAATGAGTTTAAATTCATTTTCCACGAAACATTCATCAATATAACCAAAACCTAACTCTAAGATTTTACCCATAAAGCCTTAGATCCATTTTCCCCCAAAATCAACACTTCAACCCTAACAAATTCATTTCCACACAATCACAGATAAGTCCCTAAATGCAAACTAGAAATTTGGAAGGAGCCCTTACGTTAATGTTAGCTTTAACGTGCGAACATGGTACCGCGAGTAAATCCGGTAAAAATCTCCGCTCGCAACGTCGCCTCCAAGTTGGTTCCCTGACACCGTAGGGTGGTAGTGAGCAACTTTCCCTTCTATCTCTTTGCGAAACGAAGCTTAGATCTAGATGAAACAGAGAGGTTTGTGTTTGACGGTTTTGAAATCCCTAACTCCGTTTTCGAATCCGAGAAGGAGGAAGGAGTTGGGAACTTGATCTTTCTCACCCACTAGCCTTGGGTTTCAATTCTCGAACTTAAAGGAAGCAAAGAAAAACGAAAAATGGAGGAAAGAGGGAGGGAGTCACGCGAGGCAGTGAGAGGAAGGAGACGGAAAATGTTTTCTTTCTTTCCTTTGTGTTTCTTTCCTTTGCTTTTCTCTTCTTTCTTTTTCCTTCTTTCCTTTCTATTTCCTTTTCTTTTCTCTCCAAACAAATATGTATATATATATATATATATATATATGTATTAATTACTTTTAACAAATATCTCAAAATAACTAGATATTTGTTAAATTACCATTTCACCTATAAAGCATTAATTTCTTCGTAAAAGATTCACCGCAGTTAATTTAATTTATTCATCGACGAGTAATTCTAATCGGCATCAAAATATCTTTTTGGACATATAAACTCCAAAATATTAATAACTTTGGCTAAAAAGCCTCCGAGTTCAATACCAAAATACACTAAAATACATAACGTATACTTTAAAATTATGGGTCTTACATGGTACATGGACCCATCAAATTTAACAGTCAAGCTGACAATATTGGTATAGGTACAGTCTTCCAACATATAGTAAATACATCCACAAAAGAAAGACCTATAGTCCTTATACAACCGTCTGATCTGATCATACTACAAAAAAAAAAACTATACGACCCGGGTGATCTCCACGCGCCCCGCGAGATCCTCCTGACACAGCTCCAGTTAGGGGTGTGCAACTACCTTCCCATCTACAGGGTACTAACCAGTGGGAAGATCCTTGTTCTCATCTGAGGGCAAAGTGTAAGACCCATAATTTTAAAGTACCATTTATGTATTTTTGGTGTATTTTGGATTTTGGCTCGGAGGCTTTTAAGCCAAAGTTATTAATAATTTGGAGTTTTATAATCAGAAAGATATTTTGATGCCAATTAAAATTTCTCGTCGATAAATAAATTGAATTTAACTGCGAAGAATCCTTTACGGAGAATTTAATGCGTTTCGGGTGAAACGGTAATTTAACAAATATCTAGATTTTGAGATATTTGTTAAGTTATATTTATTATGTTTATATGTGTTTGTTTGGAGGGAAAAAGAAAGGAAAACTAGAAGGAAGGAAAAGGAAAAGAAAAGAGTATATAAAGGAAAGAAGGAAAAAGGAAGAAAGGAAAAAACAGGAAAGAAAAAGAAAGGAAGGAAATTCATAAAATTTCTACCTTCTTCCTCGGACACTCCACGCCCAAGGAATCCCCCTCCTCCATTTTTCATTTTCGTCGTTTTCTTTTCTTCGAAACTAGTAACCCAAGGTTGGGTGGGAGTTAGATCAAGGTTTTCGCAACTCCACTTTTCCTCTTTGATTCGAAAACGAAGAAAAACGGTTTTGAGATCCAAACACAAACCCCTCCGTTTCTTCTAGATCCAAACCTCATTTCTCGAAGAGATAGAAGGGAAAGTTGCTCACCACCACGCTACGGTGCTAGTGAACTAATTTGGAAGCGGCGTTGCGAGCGGAGATTTTGCCGGAACTACTCGCGGTACCGGAAACGCACGTTAAAGCTAACATTGAGGTAAGGGCTCCTTCCAAACTTCTAGTTTGCATTAGGGACTTATCTGTGGTTGTGTGGGAAGGAATTTGTTAGGGTTGAATGTATCGATTTGGGGAAAAACGAAACTGTTGCGTTATGGGTAAAACCTTAGAGTTAGGTTTTGTTTATAATGATGAATGTTTCGTGGTAAATGATTTGGAATGTCATTGTGTATGATTATGAGTAAATGAAATTTGATGTATCTGGGTGTTATGTTTGCTTTGATTTGTGTTCGTTGTATTTGGCGTGTCCATACTTGATGTTTGTTAATTGGTGTGGTTGTTGTGAATTATGGTTTGGATGTGAGAGTATGATTGAGTTTGTTTCTGTGGAATTGAAAAACCATTAGAGTAAACGAGTATTAATAATGGGGAATCTTTTAATACCTCGGTTTACTTAATGTGCTTTTGAGAAAAAGGTTTAAGTTAACTGGGCGTTGAGGATGGGGAATCTCTTAATGTCTCGGTTACTTAACTATCGTTTTGAAAATCATTTCGGTAAATGAGTATTAAGAATGGGGAATCTCTTAATGACTCATTTACTGAATGTTTTGTGAGAAAATCGTTTAAGTCAAAAGTATATTAAGAATGGGGAATCTCTTAATATGACTGTTTGCTTAACGTTTTGTTTTGAAAATCATTAAGATAAATCGGTATTAAGAACGGGGAATCTCTTAATGACTTATTTATTTAATGTTGTTTGAAAGTCGTTTAAGTTAAATGGGTATTAAAAATGGGGAATCTTTTAATATCTGCATTTGCTTAACGATTGTTGTGAATGGAGTCTGTGTATGCTCATGCATTTCATTTGGTAAATTGTGTCGACCCGTGATAGGTGACACCTTGGTAAACAGTACTGACCCGGGATAGGTGGTACGTTTACGATTTACTTTTTGGTAAATCGTGTTGACCCGTGATAGGTGACACCTTGGTAAACTGTACTGACCCGTGATAGGTGGTACGTTTACGATTTACGTTTTTGGTGAATTGTGCTGACCCATGATAGGTGGCACCTAGGTAAACAGTACTGGTCTGTGATAGGCGGTACGTTTACGATTCCCGCTTTTTCTTTTAGTAAATCGTGTTGACCCGTGATAGGTGACACCTCGGTAAACTGTACTGACCCGTGATAGGTGGTACGTTTATGATTTACGCATTTTAGTAAATCGTGCTGACCCGTGATAGGTGGCACCTCGGTAATTGGTACTTTGGCCTGCGATAGGCGGTACAATTATGATTTACGGCCCTTCGAGGAGGGTTTTGGTTTGGAATTCCGAGTCCATGCATTTTGGCATATACGCATTGCATTAGGGTGCTTGGCACGCGAGTCGTATTTGATTTGAGTGTATGATTGAGTGATTCGAATTTTGATTTATCGTGGTAATTGCGTTGAAAATGCTAAGTGTTATGTGTTGTTTATTGTGTGTAAGTAAGATGGTTATCGAGATCCCAATTTCCGTGGTAATCGCGTAGGAATTGCTAAGTGTTAGGTTGTGAACTTGATTAGGAATGACTTGGGTTAATTCATGAATTTTTGGAAAAATGATCAGGGAAATCGATTTCCCAATCGATTGGATGGAAGTCAAGGACTTGGCCAAATGGACAAAATCGATTAGCCAATCGATTTTGTAATCAGTTTTTGAAAATCCTTTACGAAATCGATTGCCCAATCGATTGGGCCTAAGTCAGGGACTCATCCGTATTCGACCAAATCGATTTGGAAATCGATTGGCTTAAAACCTGGGGGCTCAGTACCCACTCAATCGATTGCCAAATCGATTGATTCAGCCCAGGATTCTGTTTTCATTAAAAACCTTCACCCCAATCGATTTCCCAATCGATTGGCCCAGTGAAAATCCTCAGTTTTAGTTGTATGGTTAATTGCTCATGAATCTATCCATGTCTTGTTTTATTATGTGTTATTTAGGAGATGGAGAACTTCATTTTACTTTCATTTTTAATTGACAAAGTATTGTATGAACTTTCGCATATTGGAAATCCTGTTAAGGTGCATGCTTAGTTGAAAAGTTGTTTTGAGCATTTAAAAACTTAATGGCTATGTGTTAATTGTTATTTTCTGGTTGGTGACCCTTTACAATTATTGTGGAAATCTGGGCTTTGCCCTCAGATGAGAGTCAGGACGGTCCTACCGGTTCGTACCCTACGGACGGGAATGGTGATGGGAACGCGTGACTGCAGTTACGTTAGGAGGATCTCACGGGGCGCGTGGAGATTACTCAGGATGTATAGCTTTTTGGTAGGATGATCAGATTAGGATGATGTATAGGAACTAGGTGTCCTTCTTTTTGATTTGGAGCATTTTTAGTTTGGAAAACTGTACTTTTACTAATATTAACAGTTTGACATCATCTTTGAATGGGTTCCATGTACCATTTGATGTTGTGTAAATGTTTTGGATTTATAATTGGAGAAACTTTTCCGCTGCTTGTAAATTATAATGACTCAATTATTTATCCAAAGACATTTCTTTATTTATTCCCCTGTTTTAGTTTAATTACTTTTGAAAAAAAAAAAATACCCTCGCTTTGAAAAATGGGGTGTTACACAAAGCCTAGATTTCCACAATAGTTGTAAAGAATCGCCAACCGAAATTAACAAATAACACATAGCATTTAAATTTCAAATGCATAAAATGGCCTTTCAACTTAGCGTTCACCTTGAAATGGTTTCCATATGTTAAACATGCATAATAAAAGTTGAAAAATGGAGTTTTAAACAAAACTGCACTGTCGTATTCGAATACAACATCTCTGTATTCGTATACAACGCTGTTTCAGAAGTTAGTAGCAAAAATAGGATGCTTGTATTCGACTACAAGCTCAGTGTATTCGACTACCCAGTTGTTTCATTAGTCAGTATCCAAATTAGAACATATGTATTCGACTACAAGCCTCTTGTATTCGAATACAAATCAGAAAATAGCAGAAAACAGTAAAAAAATAATCTTTTAAAGAGGTTTCGAAATCCATCAACACTTCCACACAAATCCAAACAATCACACTTAGCAATTATGGCACAATCACAACGACCACTTGAGTTTACATACGTAATCATAACATTAAATCAAACATGACTCACGTGCCAAGCACCCTAATGCAATGCGTATATGCCAAAATGGATGGTCTCGGAATTCCAATCAAAACCCTCATTGAAGGGTCGTAAATCATAATTGTACCGCCTATCACAGGACGAAGTACTAAATTACGGAGGTGCCACCTATCACGGGTCAACACGATTTACTAAAAACGTAAATCGTAAATGTATCACTTATCACAGGCCGAAGTACTATCTACAGAGGTGCCACCTATCACGGGTCAACACGATTTACCAAAAATGTGTAGTCTATCGCGGACCTTACACGACGCGACAATCCCCGCAAGGATAAGATGAACCAACAAATCACATGGAATCATCTCGTGGCCCATCCGGTCACCACTATCACCATGGCTCATCTGGTCGCCATGTACAATGAAATGCATGAGCATACTCTGACTCTATCCACGACAATCATTAAGTAAATGCAGATATTAAAAGATTCCCCATTTTTAATACTCATTTAACTCTAACGATTTTCAAATTCCACACAGAGCATACTCAAACATTTATTTTCCACCACACACATTAAATTTAATCCACAATTTACATTAAATTTGATCAATTCAAAAACCACAAAATTCACACCAAGTTCAATCATCAATCACCACAAATTTCCACAAAACTCAAACATAACACATGCCAAACTAATTTTTACAAACCACAACTCAAACACATCAAATTTTTTTCCTCAACAACACACATAGATGAATCAAATTCCTTTTCCACGAAAACACTCATCAATTTCACCAAAAACCCAACTCCAAACTTTCACCCATAAAAGCATTAAATTCATTTTCCCTAAATCTATACTTCAAACCCAACAAATTTATTTTCCACACAACCACAAATAAGTCCCTAAAGGCAAAGTACAAGTTTGGAAGGAGTTTTTACCTTAACGATAGCTTTAACGAGCAATTACGATACCGTAATTAATTCCGATAAAAACATAGCGAAACGAAGCTTAGATCTAGAAGAAAAGTGGAGGTTTGTATTTGAGTGGGTTTTGGTTTGCAAAACAGTGAAGGAGGAAGAAGAAGAAGTTCACGCAAAGCTCAGGAAATGTTTCAACTTGTTTACTATTTCTTTATTTTCCTTCCTTTCCTTCTTCAAATATTTAGATATAAATATATATAAATATTTAGATATTTCATTTAAAAAATACCAAATACCCATCACTTCTCAAACCAATTTTTCTAAAAAACGTTGCATCTCAGAAAATTTTCTTTTCGACAAAAGATTAATCGTAAATCAATAAAATTATTCCTCAACGAATAATTTTAATCTGGGCTCCAAAAATATATTTTGTGGGCATTAACCTCACAAAATATTAATAACTTGGATAAAAAGCCTCAAAAATTCCACACAAATATCCTAAAATTGCATAATTTAGGATTTAGAAATTAAGGGTTATACAGACATCATTTTGGACATCGTGTCTACGACGAAGCTGTTTAATTAGAAGATTTGCTTCGTTTCGTCGTCTGTTTGACGTTGTTGGTGGACGATTTAAAAAAACAATGTTTTGAAAGTTTCAAAGTTTCGAAGGTTATCTTACTTTTGCGTTTCGAAGGTTTCAAAGGTTCGAATATTTGGAAATTTGTGATTCGGACAATTCAAAGTTTCGAAGAAAATGGGTGAAAAAAAAGGAAAGGAAATTATTTTTGGGGGTTTATAGATAACAATAGGAGCAATATGGTATTTTCCATGGGGATGGAGGGTGGGGGTGGGAGGTATAGGTGGAGGTGCACTTCTGCTTTGTAAAATGCATAAGAAATCAGGCCCAAGCACTTGAAGTAAAAAGGGTTTGAATTTTTATGCTTGTTTTTTACGGTTTCTTTAATATAACATACATTTTCATGTTTATGGGATTATGGAATCATTGTCCAGTATGAATTTTAAACATGAAAAATAACTATCAATATGTCATCAAAATAAAATTTCAGGGACTCGGGAATTAACCTCTCGTGTACTTTTAACATGAGAGGGAAACGTGTGATATTTTACAATTGAAACTTCTTATATCTCACTTTTTAATGGTAAGAGGTCAAACTTTATCATTTAATGCAAAAAAATTACATGAGATAATATGGCCTGTTAAACCTTCATTTTCCAATAAATTAGCTTAGCTTGTTACACTGGATTAGCTTGTTAAAGTAGATTGGCAGAATAGCAAGTAACTCTTCACATTGCTTTATTTTACCCCTTCAGTTCAAAAGCATCTTATTTGTTAAAAAGGATACGACAGAGCTCTTAAAAGAGGGAATAACTTCCAGTTTACTTTTAGTTTTTTGGAGAATGTTTCCAACTTGGTATTGCTTAATTATATTTTATTATATAGAAGTATGCATGGATCTATTGTTAAGTACACATTTCTATTTTAAGAGAAATGTGAGATGATTTCAATATAATTACTAGTTCTACCATGAAGCACTTATCTCATTATAATCAATCAAACACTTCTATGTTTTTCTTTAACATATCTTATTAGACTTTTCTTTGGTTATTTTTCTCCATTTTCTTTTCCTATTATTAGTTTGATCTTCGCTAGTTTTTAAATCAACTTTTGTATCAATTGTTGTTTGTGGTGCCTTGTATCAACATCTCAATCACATTTGTATTTTTATTACCGCCAAAAAATCTGGTACTGTGAACTTTTTAAATTGTTTAAAAGTATCTGAAGTTTATATTGAGACAACATAGTATTGTATATACTTTATAGTTTGTGTTTTTATTGATTGTTGAAAATAAAGGATACTTGTAGCTTTCTATTGATGTCAGAATTATAAATAAATTTTTTGTGTTGATATATTTTTTTTTTATGGTTTGATTATATTTAGCAAGTATGTGTGTGGCACTGTGAGATTGTGGCTAAGTTGTTTTGTTAATCATAATGTTTGCATGATCTTTGTTTTTTTAAAAGACCAAAAATGTACTTGCAACTTGTGTCTTCGAATTTTCAACTTGTTCATTTTTAGGACCTGCATTATGTGTTTGAAAGTTAATTACATTTTTAGCTGCCTTTGTATTTAATTTTTAGTTGCTTTTGTCTTTAATTTGTCTTCATGTTAAAACAAAATAAAGGGAAAAAACTTTTTCATGTTTAGAATTTGCATCCTTAATTTTAGTTAATTTTTCCAAATGGCATATAGAAAGTGGATGTGTGATCCATCAAAACACAGTAAATAATATATTCAAGGAGTTAATGAATTTCTTGAATTTGCTTTTCAAAATTCCAAATCAATGGAAAAATAATGTGCCCTTGTACAAAATGTGTCAATGGACACTCTCATTCTCACGTATGTGTTTATGAACACTTAATAGATCCACATTGTGGATTTCTTAGAGGCTATAGACACTGGATATATATCATTGTGAAAAGTCTACAACTTCAAGTAGCACTACTAAACAATATGTAGAAATAGAGCATGACATGGATGGATTAGTTCATAGGAATTCATTCTACAAAAGAGCCAATTTATGATGAAGGTGAAAGAATTCTTGAAGTTAGATAGAACTCTAAAATTTTATGAATTTGTGAAGGAGAATGAGCAAATGCTTTGCCCCAATTTGAAGAAGTATAGCAATCTATCATTTATGGTACAACTGTAACATTTAAAGTGTCTTCAAGGTTGCAAAGAACATACCAGCTAAGATCTATGATAGTTTCCATTAAAACCAAGGTTGCAAAGGTTGTTCATGTCCTCCAAAGTTGCAGAATCAATGAGATGGCACCATGAGAGTAGATTGAATGACGATTCTCTTAGACATCCAGTTGACTCCCTTGCTTGGAAGAAGTTTAACGCTCGGTATCAAACATTTTCAATTAGGAGTGGCTTAGAATGGGTTCATTCCTTTTAAGACTAAGAGTATTACTCATAGCACTTGACATGTCATTCTAAGTCTTTACAACCTTTCTCCTTGGATGTGCATGAAACAACCATTCTTCATGTTACCATTACTAATTTCGGGTCCTAAAATCGTGAAAATAACATTGATATTTTTCTACAACTTTTAGTATAAGAGTTGCAAGAGTTATGGGATAATGGAATTGAAACATTTGATTCCTACAAGAAAGAGACATTTCAATATTTTGCATCTATAATGTTGACTATTAATGACTTTCCAACATATGCTAACTTGTCTAGGTGGACTACTAAAGGTCAATATGCATGTTCATGTTGTGGTATTGAAACTACCTCACGATGGTTACGTCATGGTAAAAAAAAATTGTTGCATGTGTTATCGTCAATTGTTATCCCCCAACCATAAATGGAGGTTGAATAGTAGGGATTTTGGTTGAACAAAGAAGCCAAGGAACCCTCCTAGAAGACTTGATAGGACTGATATTTTAAGGCACATAGATGAATCTAGAGAAGAAGATCTAGCAAATGGAGCACAACCTTGGACAAAGAAGAGCATTTTCTTCACATTGACTTATTGGCAATATAATGAATTGTGTCCTAATCTTGATGTGATGTGTAACATCCCGATTTGTAAAAAATAACAAAACATTTTTTGATAAAATATTCATAATCGTACAGTAATTTAAATCAGAGTAAAATATTAAATTGTAAAATTATTTTTCAAAAGTGACGATTAGAATCATTGTTTCATTATATAAAATGGGTTCGACACAACGAACTTACTTACAAATGAACAGTTCACGTTGACTAAAACAAATACAATTGTTTGAAATACATAAATTTCATTGCAACAACAACATTGCAATAAGAAAGGGAGAATAAAAAAAATTCTTAAATAAAACCATAAGTTGATCATTAATCTAACTGAGGGTGATTGAGTATTGAGGATCCACGAGTGACATCAAGCCTCATTGCTTCCGATTACCAATCCAAAATCATCTCTATGTCGCGTCTTCGACGTCATTGCAATTCCAATATGACTCAAAACAATAAGAACATGGGGCGTAAGCCCGATCAACAATAATAGTAGAGGGTCACGATCTAAAAACAACATACATACGAAAATACAAAGCACGAAAGCATAACATGGCATGACATCAAGTGATAAACAAATATGCATATAAATATCATCATATAACAAACATGACTCGTGTGACAAAACACCCTAATGCAATGCTTATATGCCAGCGCACATGATTTCAAAATTTCCACACCCTTCTCGAGGGCCGTAAATCATAAATGTATCGTCTCTCATAGACCATTCCTAATTACCGAGGTGCCACATATCACAAACCAACACGATTTACTAGAGTGCAGTCTATCACAAACCTACACGACTCCAAAATCCTTGTAAGGATAAGGTGGACCAATCAACTCAATGAACCACCCCATGGTCCATCACGGTCACCACTAACACTATGGCCCATAATAGTCACCACTAACTATGAAATGCATGAGCATGCTCAGACTCTTCCAAATCAATCATTATATAAATGGAGTTATTAAAAGACTCACCTTTTAATACTCATTAAACAATAATAATTATAAATACTTTTTTACAGAGCATACTCAAGACATATTCCCGTCAATAAAATTCATAACAGATATGTTATCAGTTAAGAATACATAATCACATCAAATACATAAACAATCGTGTGCACCTTTATTCACCAAAAACACAAAGAACATGTATACATACACACTCTGCATTCAAGCATATATAATATTGTTAGAAAGTGTAACACCCCGGCTTTTCAAAGCGTGAGTGTATTTTTTTTCAAAAGGAATTAAAATAAAACAGGGAAATAAATAAGGTAACACACGTTTGGATAAATATTTAAGTCGTAATACAACGACAAATAAGTCAACAGAATTTACGAGCAGCGGAATAATTCTCAATCCATGAATTCAAAATATATACATACAAAAGTAGTACAGTCTTCCAGTTTAAAAATAAACGCAACCCAAAAGAAAGACATCCGTTCCCTCTGTGACAACCTAGTCTGATCATTTTACAAAACAACTAAACACCCTGAGTGATCTCCACGCGCCCCGTGAGATCCTCCTAACGTAGCTGCAGTCAAGCGTTCCATCTCCATTCCCGTCCGTAGGGTACGAACCGGTAGGATCGTCCTGACTCTCATCTGAGGGCAAAACCCAGATTTCCACAATAATTGTAAAGGTCACCAACCGAAAAATAACAGTTAACACATAACATTTAAGTTTTAAATGCACAAAATAACCTTTCAACTAAGCATGCACCTTAAAAGGATTTTCCATATGCTAAAAGTTCATATAATGCTTGCCAATTAACAATGAACTCAAAATGAAGTTCTCAAATCATCAAGTAATACATAACTGACCAAAGCATTGATAAATCAATTTAGAAATCGATTATCTAACTCAAAATAAAGACTTTTGCTGAGCCAATCGATTGCCAAATCGATTTGGTCAGTTCTGCTGAGTTTCTGCATGACCAAATCGATTTTGTCAGTTTTGATGAGTCCCTGTGTTGCCAAATCGATTTCCAAATCGATTTTGGCAGTTTTGCTGAGTTCCTGCCTCTCTGCCAATCGATTTCCAAATCGATTTCTTAAAAGATTTTGAAAGATATATTTATATACAATCGATTGGCAAAATCGAATAGGTTAAAATAGTGAACTTCCTGCAACTCATCCAATCGATTGGGAAATCGATTTCCCTCATCATTTTTCCAAAAATTCATAACTAACTCAATCACATTCATACATAATCTCAAATCCTAACACTTAGCACTGATAACGCAATCGCTACAACATCAATAGTTTCGAAATAGTATTGCAAGCAAACATGTTATCACCAAATTCCAAAACATAACACTTAACATTTATAACACAATTAATACAACATCATGGGTTTTGAAATGGTATTGCAAGCAAACATGTTATCACCAAATTCCAAAACATAACACTTAACATTTTTAACACAATTAATACAACATCATGGGTTTTGAAATGGTATTGCAAGCAAACATGTTATCACCGAATTCCAAAACATAACACTCATAACACAATTAATACACATACCAAAGTGAACCAACAATTCACAATTTAAACAGGGTGTAGTCTCTCACGGACAAACACCTGTGCAGTCTCTCACGGACAAACACAATTCCCTCAGGAACGTAAGTCGTAAACGTACTACCTATCACAGATCCGTACCGTTTACAGAGGTGCCACCTATCCCGGGTCTGCACAACTTACCAAACGTAAATCGTAAACATACTGCCTATCACGGGCCCATACCGTTTACCAAGGTGCCACCTATCACGGGTCTGCACGATTTACCAAAACATACATAAGTAAACGAGACATTAAGAGATTCCCCATTCTTAATTCTCATCTAACTTAAACCAGGGCGTAGTCTCTCACGGACAAACCCCTGCGCAGTCTCTCACGGACAAACGCAATTCCCGCAGGAACGTAAGTCGTAAACGTACTACCTATCACGGGTCCGTACTGTTTACCGAGGTGCCACCTATCACGGGTCTGCACAACTTACCAAACGTAATCGTAAACGTACTCCCTATCACGGGCCCGTACCGTTTACCAAGGTGCCACCTATCACGGGTCTGCACGATTTACCAAAACACACATAAGTAACGAGACATTAAGAGATTCCCCATTCTTAATTCTCATTTAACTTAACGATTCTCAAAACAAACATTCAGTAAATAAGTCATTAAGAGATTCCCCATTCTTAATACTCATTTACTGAAACGATTTTCAAAAACCAAATATTAAGTTACCGAGACATTTTCAAGAGATTCCCCATTCTTAACGCCCAGTTAACTTAACAATTTTTCAAAACAAAATATTAAGTAACCGAGACATTAAGAGATTCCCCATTCTTAACGCCCAGTTAACTTAAACGATTTTTTCTTAAAACAAAATATTAAGTAACCGAGACATTAAGAGATTCCCCATTCTTAACGCCCAGTTAACTTAAACGATTTTCAAAACAAAATATTAAGTAACCGAGACATTAAGAGATTCCCCATTCTTAACGCGCCAGTTAACTTAGATTTTTCTTAAAACTTATTAAGTAACCGAGACATTTCCCCATTCTTAACACCCACGATTTTCAAAAAAAAATATTAAGTAACCGAGACATTAAGAGATTCCCCATTCTTAACGCCCAGTTAACTTAACGATTTTTCTTAAACAATTTAAGTAACAACATTAAGAGATTCACACAAAATTTTCAAACTCAAACAAATTTCTCACATTCAATTCATAATTCACACCAAAACACATCAATCAACAAACATCAAGTATGAACATGCCAAATACGATGAACACAAATCAAACGTAATAAATTTCATTTATTCAAACTCATACATACGTGAGGTAAATTCATTTTTCCCAAAACAATACTCCAATCCTAACAAAATTCGTTTCCACACAATCACATATAAGGCCCTAGATGCAAACTAAAAGTTTGGAAGGAGCCCTTACCTTCGCGTTAGCTCTAACGTGCGTTTCCGGTACCGTGAGCAAATCCGGTAAAAATCTCCGCTCGCAACGTCGCCTCCAAATTGGTCCCCTTGCACCGTAGCATGGTAGTGAGAAACTTTCCCTTCTATCTCTTCGAGAAATGAAGCTTGGATCTAGAAGAAACGGAGGGGTTTGTGTTTGGATCTCAAATACCGTTTTTCTTCGTTTCGAATCAAAGAGGAAGAGTGGAGTTGCGAAATCCTTGTTCTAACTCTCACCCAACCTTGGGTTACTAGTTTTTGAGAAAGGAAAGCGACGAAAATGAAAATGGGAGAAAGAGGGAATTTGGCCGCGGGTAGCAGAGGAAGAAGATGGAAAATCAGATTTTTCCTTCCTTCCTTTTTCCTTTCTTTTTTTCCTTCCTTCTATTTCTTCTTTCCTTTATATAACCTTTTCTTTTCCCTTTTCCTTCCTTCTAATTTTCTTTCTTTCTATTCTCTCCAAGCAAACATATATATATATATATATATATTAAATATAACTTAACAAATATCTCAAAATATCTAGATATTTGTTAAATTACCATTTTACCGTAACACATTAAATTCTCCCAAAAAGATTCACCGCGGTTAATTTAATTTATTCATCGACGAGTAATCCTAATCGGCATCAAAATATCTTTTGATCATATAAACTCCAAATTAATAATAACTTTGGCTAAAAAGCCTCCGAGCCAAAATCTAAAACATATAAAATACATAAAGTGTACTTTAAAATTATGGGTCTTACATTACTCCCCCCCTAAAATTAGTTTCGTCCTCGAAACTATGCGTCGATAAATAGCTCTGGGTGTTGTTCTCTCATCTTGCTCTCCAATTCCCAAGTCGCATCTCCAGTAATTGGGTTCCAAATCACCTTGACCAACGAAACATCCTTGGTCCTCAATCGCTTAATCTTCCTGTCCTCAATTCTCACAGGTGGTACTTCGAATGTCAAGTTATCCTTCAGTTGGATTGTGTCTGGTTCAATCACATGAGATGGATCTGCAAGATATTTCCTCAATTGTGACACATGAAACACGTCATGAATATTGGACAATATCGGAGGCAATGCAATCCGATAAGCAACAAGCCCAATTCGTGCAGAAATCTGATATGGTCCAATGAATTTCGGAGTCAACTTCTTCGATTTCAAGGCTCTACCTACTCCAGTAGTGGGCGTGACTCTTAGAAATACATGGTCACCCTGTTCGAATTCTAAAAGTCTGTGACACTTGTCCGCGTAACTCTTCTGACGATCATGTGAAGTCTTCATTTTCTCCTTGATCTTCTTTAGCTTAGCGGTGGTCTGTTGCACCATATCTGGTCCGACAATCATATTTTCACCGTCTTTATACCAACACAGGGGCGTTTGACACTTGCGCCCATATAAGGCCTCACATGGAGCCATTCCAATACTTGCGTGGAAGCTATTGTTGTAGGTGAACTCAATCAACGGAAGCACATCATCCCAACTTCCTCTATCATCTAAAACACATGCCCTCAATAGATTTTCCAGGGACTGATTCGTCCTTTCATTATGTCCGTCCGTGTGTGGATGGTAAGCTGAACTCAATCGTAGCTTCGTTCCCGATGCTTCGTGCAATGCTCCCCAAAAATGTGATGTGAACTTCAGATCACTGTCTGATACAATACTCGATGGTACTCCGTGTAATCTCTAAAGGTCGCAACACCCCAGCAGGTCGCTGATGTTCCACCTCGTACGGAACATCCGTCTAGTACCAAACCTAAACACTAAATATGACACCGACATATTGAGTACAATGTATCATTACCTAATGATAGGGCTTCCCATCCATATCAAGAATGATCTTGGGTTATTGTAGAGGTAAACAATCAAATTAATCGAGAAGTCCCTATTCTGAATGGTTATTTGACAAAGTAAACATGCATAATTTACTGTCAAAGTCTTAGCAGTAAAGTAGACATGGACAACTTCAAACAATTTACATAATCCATAGCAATGAAGGAATGGGTTGCCCCTGAATCAGAAAGTGTAGTTAGGGGGTTACCTGTAACTGCACAGTCATATTGAATCAGATCGCTAGATACATTTCCAACTTCAGCGCTGACGAAATACACCTGTCCTTTAGCAGTAGGAAGAGTAATCCTAGCTACATTCACCATTGGTTCCACCTTCGGAGCCTTGCAATTCCTTGCAAAGTGCCCGGGTTTATGGCAATTGTAGCAAGTAGTACTGTTAAAGGTACAAGCATAAGCATAATGTCCCTCTTCTCCACATCGGAAACACCGTATACCTTGTCCCATTTGCCTCCCAAAGTCTTGGTTCCCTGGGTTATTCAGCCCCCCGTTGTTATCACGTGGTCGATTATAATGTTTGACAACTTGTTTTCCCTTGTTCTGATACTTCACCCGACTAGGTCCTCCTGAGTTAAAATTCCCTCCTCGGCTAGCTCTCTTATTCTTCATATCCTCAACTTCTCTACATTTTTCCACAAGAAATTGGAAACGTTGAATTCCCAAGGTAAGACAAAGTCTTGAATCTCACACTTTAGCCCGTCTTGGAAACGATGACACAAGAACGGCTCGTCAATCTCTTCACGGAAAAATCTGAAATGCCTTGATAGTGATTCAAACTTAGCAGCATATTCGCCCACGGTCATGTTCCCCTGATGTAGTTTCAGAAAATCATCACCCAGTCTAGTCCTGGTACTCATCGGGAAGTATTTGTCGAAAAACTTCCCTTTGAAAGATTCCCAGTTCACCTCCTCGTGAGCTGATCTCATCAACAACCTTGTACTCCTCCACCAGTACTCAGCATCTCCTAGTAGCATATAAGTGGCATAGTTGACCCTCACTCCCGCCTGACAGTTAATCATTTCGAAGATCTTCTCCACTTCTTGGATCCATTGATTTGCTTTCTCTGAATTCTCAGTCCCCTCAAACTTAGGAGGATTGTAACGACGAAAGTCTTTTAATCCTCTTGACTCTGCAGCACGGATCTCTCTTCCCCTCTTTTCGAGATCGCGTTGAGTCTTGGCAGCAGTCTGTGCAGCAACCGAAGCAGCCATGTTATTCATAGCCTCCGCCATTCGATCATCATTCCTACTGGCATTGGTTCTCGGAACGTCATTCCTCCTTGGCAGCATGGTTTCCCTATAAAACCATCATCAAGTAGAGTCTTAACACTACTTCAATAATTCTAAGAATAACTTTCGACCACAACCGCACATAATAATTATTATGAACTTGACAACTCAAACCACTAAACCGACACATGATCAGATAACAACTTTCAACCTATAGGTTGACCTACAATCTATAACCAAGGTTCCACAGCCCCCAAAGAAAACCAAACCAAAGCTTTGATACCACAATGTAACACCCCGGCTTTTCAAAGCGTGAGTGTATTTTTTTTCAAAAGGAATTAAAATAAAACAGGGAAATAAATAAGGTAACACACGTTTGGATAAATATTTAAGTCGTAATACAACGACAAATAAGTCAACAGAATTTACGAGCAGCGGAATAATTCTCAATCCATGAATTCAAAATATATACATAACAAAAGTAGTACAGTCTTCCAGTTTAAAAATAAACGCAACCCAAAAGAAAGACATCTGTTCCCTCTGTGACAACCTAGTCTGATCATTTTACAAAACAACTAAACACCCTGAGTGATCTCCACGCGCCCCGTGAGATCCTCCTAACGTAGCTGCAGTCAAGCGTTCCCATCTCCATTCCCGTCCGTAGGGTACGAACCGGTAGGATCGTCCTGACTCTCATCTGAGGGCAAAGCCCAAATTTCCACAATAATTGTAAAGGTCACCAACCGAAAATAACAGTTAACACATAACATTTAAGTTTTAAATGCACAAAATAACCTTTCAACTAAGCATGCACCTTAAAAGGATTTTCCATATGCTAAAAGTTCATATAATGCTTGCCAATTAACAATGAACTCAAAATGAAGTTCTCAAATCATCAAGTAATACATAACTGACCAAAGCATTGATAAATCAATTTAGAAATCGATTATCTAACTCAAAATAAAGACTTTTGCTGAGCCAATCGATTGCCAAATCGATTTGGTCAGTTCTGCTGAGTTTCTGCATGACCAAATCGATTTCTAAGTCGATTTTGTCAGTTTTGATGAATCCATGTGTTGCCAAATCGATTTCCAAATCGATTTTGGCAGTTTTGCTGAGTTCCTGCCTCTCTGCCAATCGATTTCCAAATCGATTTCTTAAAAGATTTTGAAAGATATATTTATACAATCGATTGGCAAATCGATTAGGTTAAAATAGTGAACTTCCTGCAACTCATCCAATCGATTGGGAAATCGATTTCCCTCATCATTTTTCCAAAAATTCATAACTAACTCAATCACATTCATACATAATCTCAAATCCTAACACTTAGCACTGATAACGCAATCGCTACAACATCAATAGTTTCGAAATAGTATTGCAAGCAAACATGTTATCACCAAATTCCAAAAACATAACACTTAACATTTATAACACAATTAATACAACATCATGGGTTTTGAAATGGTATTGCAAGCAAACATGTTATCACCAAATTCCAAAACATAACACTTAACATTTTTTAACACAATTAATACAACATCATGGGTTTTGAAATGGTATTGCAAGCAAACATGTTATCACCGAATTCCAAAACATAACACTCATAACACAATTAATACACATACCAAGTGAACCAACAATTCACAATTTAACAGGGTGTAGTCTCTCACGGACAAACACCTGTGCAGTCTCTCACGGACAAACACAATTCCCTCAGGAACGTAAGTCGTAAACGTACTACCTATCACGGGTCCGTATCGTTTACCGAGGTGCCACCTATCCCGGGTCTGCACAACTTACCAAACGTAAATCGTAAACATACTGCCTATCACGGGCCCGTACCGTTTACCAAGGTGCCACCTATCACGGGTCTGCACGATTTACTAAAACATACATAAGTAAACGAGACATTAAGAGATTCCCCATTCTTAATTCTCATCTAACTTAAACCAGGGCGTAGTCTCTCACGGACAAACCCCTGCGCAGTCTCTCACGGACAAACGCAATTCCCGTAGGAACGTAAGTCATAAACGTACTACCTATCACGGGTCCGTACTGTTTACCGAGGTGCCACCTATCACGGGTCTGCACAACTTACCAAACGTAAATCGTAAATGTACTGCCTATCACGGGCCCGTACCGTTTACCAAGGTGCCACCTATCACGGGTCTGCACGATTTACCAAAGCACACATAAGTAAACGAGACATTAAGAGATTCCCCATTCTTAATTCTCATTTAACTTAACGATTCTCAAAACAAAACATTCAGTAAATAAGTCATTAAGAGATTCCCATTCTTAATACTCATTTACTGAAACGATTTTCAAAAACCAAATATTAAGTAACCGAGACATTAAGAGATTCCCCATTCTTAACGCCCAGTTAACTTAACAATTTTCAAAACATAATATTAAGTAACCGAGACATTAAGAGATTCCCCATTCTTAACGCCCAGTTAACTTAACAATTTTCAAAACAAAATATTAAGTAACCGAGACATTAAGAGATTCCCATTCTTAACGCCCAGTTAACTTAAACGATTTTCTTAAAACAAAATATTAAGTAACCGAGACATTAAGAGATTCCCCATTCTTAACACCCAGTTAACTTAAACGATTTTCAAAACACAAATATTAAGTAACCGAGACATTAAGAGATTCCCCATTCTTAACGCCCAGTTAACTTAAACGATTTTTCTTAAACAAAATATTAAGTAACCGAGACATTAAGAGATTCCCCATTCTTAACGCCCAGTTAACTTAAACGATTTTCAAATTCCACACAAAACAAAACTCAAACAAATTCTCACATTCAATTCATAATTCACACCAAAACACATCAATCAACAAACATCAAGTATGAACATGCCAAATACGATGAACACAAATCAAACATAATAAATTTCATTTATTCAAACTCATACATACGTGAGGTAAATTCATTTTTCCCAAAACAATACTCCAATCCTAACAAAATTCGTTTCCACACAACCACAGATAAGGCCCTAGATGCAAACTAAAAGTTTGGAAGGAGCCCTTACCTTCGTGTTAGCTCTAACGTGCGTTTCCGGTACCGTGAGCAAATCCGGTAAAAATCTACACTCGCAACGTCGCCTCCAAATTGGTCCCCTAGCACCGTAGCGTGGTAGTGAGCAACTTTCCCTTCTATCTCTTCGAGAAATGAAGCTTGGATCTAGAAGAAACGGAGGGGTTTGTGTTTGGATCTCAAATACCGTTTTTCTTCGTTTTCGAATCAAAGAGGAAGAGTGGAGTTGGGAAATCCTTGTTCTAACTCTCACCCAACCTTGGGTTACTAGTTTTGAAGAAAGGAAAGCGACGAAAATGAAAATGGGAGAAAGAGGGAATTTGGCCGCGGGTAGCAGAGGAAGAAGATGGAAAATCAGATTTTCCTTCCTTCCTTTTTCCTTTCTTTGTTTTTCCTTCCTTTCTATTTCCTTCTTTCCTTTATATAACCTTTTCTTTTCCTTTCCTTCCTTCTAATTTCCTTTCTTTCTATTCTCTCCAAGCAAACATATATATATATATATATATATATATATATATATATATATATATATTATAAATATAACTTAACAAATATCTCAAAATATCTAGATATTTGTTAAATTACCATTTTACCCGTAACACATTAAATTCTCCCAAAAAGATTCACCGCGGTTAATTTAATTTATTCATCGACGAGTAATCCTAATCGGTATCAAAATATCTTTTGATCATTTAAACTCCAAATTAATAATAACTTTGGCTAAAAAGCCTCCGAGCCAAAATCTAAAACATATAAAATACATAAAGTGTACTTTAAAATTATGGGTCTTACAGAAAGTTCCCTTACCTCGAAAATGCTTTATTACACAAGCAATTTATGCTATGTCAGCATAACCTATCTGACGATTCCAATGACACTTCTCAATTTCCTTGTAACTTAAACCAATCAATTAATTTAATCAATACAAGTTTCTAAACCAACCCCTAAATGAACTCTAGGTTTTGCCACTATCCAAATCAATTAGGATTTGACTTTAATCAATATCAAAATTGTTTTTCAAACCTATTGAAGTTCAATTCAAATCTTTGTCTTTAACAATTTAGAACAAAATATTTTCTTAACAAAATCAATCAAAGACAAATATACTCACACGGTCTGAAATTTCAATTAAATCATCAATTAACTACATAAGTTTCAACACTTTAATATTTGAAAAACTAGTAGAAAATTTGTATCAAGAAATCTTTAAACAAAACTCAAATACTAAGAGTTCCAATATTCAAAATCATGATTTTCCAATATGACATTTTTCAAATCTTTATCTTTATTAATTATGCTTTGGATATAAACTTTTACTTAAAAACCACATTTTCTCATCAATACCAAATATTTTCCAAGTTCACAATTTTCTTTTATGTCTCCATCTAAAATCTTCATTAATAATAAAATCATATATCAAAACCCAAAATTATAATCAACCATTGTTTTTCAAAATTTCTAAATACTTTTTCAATCTCGATACTGGAGCTTGAAAACTTAAGATTGGAGTTTTGTTCGTAAGTGAATATTTCTCTTTCAAACCTTTTTTATATATAAAGTTTGAACCCTTAAATATATTTTTTTTATATGAACTATTCTCAAAGTCATGAAGTTTGAAACTTTGTTTCTCAAAGTTAAATCCCTTCGTAAAAATTGAGTATTTAATATCAATGACTAAAACATTTTAGTTCAATCTATAAAAATGGAAACCTTGTTTTCCCAAAAACCTAAAGGACCTTAACACCTTAATAACAAATTAAACTTAAAATCAACCTTTAAACAAAATTTTGAACTCTCTTTCTATATATATATATATATACCACTCGGCTAAAATCTATTTTACTCATTAAAGTCTTTCAAAAAATTTTTCCAAATTCAAATATGGTTTAAAACACCTTAAATAATCAAAGACAACATCTCATATGATTTCAAACTTTAAACGACTCGAAATTTTTAATTTATACCACTATTAAAATCACAAGAGAACTTTTTCCTAACTTCTTTAAAGTTCATAAAATGTCTACCACTAAAATACTTATTTCAAAATTTTTGCCATGACCACAACAATTCCCACTTTATTTCAAAACTTATTCCAAAAATATTTCCATGACCTTTTTGTTCCTATCTCTTTTCCTAAAAAATTTCAACCAATAAACATAAAATATTCAGAGTTCTCCCCAACGGTAACTCGGTGTCAACAATCTTGACTCATTTTCGAGACTCAAGGAGCTAACTATATAAACATAGGACATTATAAAAGTTGCTTCAAGGCTACATTACTCAAGAAAGGTAATCAATTTTTTCTTAACAACTACTCACTTACTTTAAAATCCACATTTCATAATTTTGAGTTTATTTTTTAAATTACATCACCTTGGTCCCCAAACACCTAACATCTAATTGTCATTTTAATTAAAAAAAAAAACATAACCAAACACACTTGCAAAAGTCTTAACTTTACTAACTTAAACTATCTAATAAAATTTCTATTTTCAGTTCCAACTCATTTATTTGAAAATAACTCATAATATAACTCAAACACATATAAAAATCAAATTTTTACATTCTGACACACCACATTTGGTCTTACTAAAATTTTTGGGGGAATGGTTTCATTTTTTTGTTATTCAAGTTATTAACTCCTCTAATTTCAATATTAACAAAGCACCAAAGCAATGAAACACACTTTCCTTTTATTATCTTATTTAGGGTTTTTTTATGCTTGAAATAAAAAAATTGAAAATGTTTCCTTTGACTTCCTAAACATTAATAACATCCATAGTAGTGATAAACAAGCAAGATTAAAGCTCAAAATGTAAAAAAAAGTAATCACTTTTTGCCCCTATAATATACATGCTTATGGGTTTGAGAGAAAAGAGGGGAGAAATAGCTACCTCAACTATTGATCATTAACTCTTTGTATTCCTTTCAAGTAGTGAAACAACTTTTTAGTTGAAGATTTGTGATTGGAAGCTTCCCTTGAAGCTCAAAAATGGAAGAAAAGAGAAGATGAAAATTTTGAAATTAAAAGGAAGAAGGAGTATGTTGGTGGCTGTAACATGAAAGGGGATTGGAGTAAAATTTTGTGACTTTAAGCTCTATTTGTTGGGAACACAATGTGATGTGAGCCACGCATTAAATTTTAGAGAGATGTGACAAGTTTGTTAGCATATTTCTTACTACTTCTCTTTTAAAATATATATCTCTAGTAAAAGTTAAAATTCATTTTATGTAAAATTACTAACTTTCTCTATTAAATATCTATCTGACGCAACTCAACTCATAGATAAATCTAATCGTAAATTAAAACTCGTAAAGTATTTATCAATAGTTATTATTACGATAAAAATAATTTGATTATTAAAATAATTAAATTTAATATTCTTTGCTCAGAAAAATATTTTTCTAACCAATCAAATCTCAAAAAATCTATGAACTTAAATAAAAGTTTTGTCGGATTCAAAAGTTGAAAATTCCTTAGTCTTAGATTTGAATTATTTTTACACATATGGTATTTAAAAATATTTTACTCATAAAAATATGATTTTGGTTCTTATAAATTCTTACTACATAGTAAGAAAATATCTACATATTTTCACTAACTTTTCGTTAAATTATTAATAATCTAGAAAAACATGTAGATACTTTATAACTTTATATTACATCATCTTGCTAAGTCTCCGAGTTTGTTCTTAAAAGAGTCGCATTTTGCTGCAAATAAAATCTTCGGTAACTGAAGTTTTTTTATAATAAATCTACAAATTAAAACTTTTCAAAATTTCGCGAAATTTTTTTTATCCGACTAAATTTTTGTTCCTTAGCTTGGAAAAATATAACGAGATCAAATTCTCATTATAGTCCATATATAAAAACTCCCGGTTAAATTTTGGTGTCATTCGGATTACCTCATAATTTAAATAGTGAGTATATTTAGCTCGTTTTAAAAAACTCAATAGAAAATTACTTTTGAAATTTCAACAATGCCAAGACATTCACTTACAACAATTTTACAAACCGCATACATTAAAAACAGTCAACAAACAACTTAATAAACAACAGAAGGTATAATTAGACAGTAAGCCCTAATTCTTATTATAAATAAATTACGGGTTTTACATGATGCACATTGAAAAAAAGAATGTGACAACATCATTGGTACATTGTTAAACCAAGAGGGAAAATCCAATGATAATTATAAGGCACAAGCTAAATTTGTAGATATGGGCATAAGAAGTATGTTTTATCCTCAACCGAGCCCTAATAGTACTACAACACTTTTACCTAGAGCATGCTACCAAATTACTAACAAATAAAAGGAATGTTTTCTAAGCATTCTCAAGAATGTAAAAACTATAGATGAATACTCATCAAGCATCCCATGTTGTGTGCATGTCAAGCAACACAAGATGTTTGGCTTAAAAAGATACAATTTTTAGGTTGTGATGCAAGAGCTTCTTCCAATCGAATTAAGGGGTTCATTGTTAGATAAAGTCATAGTGTTGGTTGATCTTTGCAATTTCTTCAAACAAATTTGTTCTAAGGTACTTAATGTGGAATTTCTATCATAATTGGAGTCTCAAATAGTTATCACACTTTTTCAGTTGATAACAATTTATCAACCTTCATTTTTTACTCTTATGATGCATTTGGTAATTCATTTGGCACATCAAGCTCAAGTTGCTGGACCGATAAAACATCAATAGATGTATCAATTGGTAGTGAAAATGAATGGACGGTGGTACTTATCCCCCAACTACCGGGTTCGATTCCCACAGAAGGAAAAAACTTATTATTTCCTATGGAAAGGAAATGGGGCAAGAAGGTCGTGACTAAAAGTGCTAATAACTGTAAGGGTCAGGTTGTTATAAAAAATGCGCCTTTTTTGTAATAGCTCGACCCTTACCGTTAAAGTTAAGGCACATAGCAACTTATTGAGTGGCTTAAACTCATGGTGAGGATATAAGAATTTAATTATTTAAATTTAGTGATTGTTTATATATAGCAACTTATTGTATTTCATGAAATATTTTATATTCAACATTTGGATGAACAAAGGAGCTCATATGTTACTCATGAACTTAAATGGTTATCTCGTGGACCATTTGATGTAGTAAGAAGATATAGTGGTTATGCAATTAATGGTTTTAGGTTCCGCACAAAAAAAGGGAGAGATATATGAAAACACAAAATTATGAAATAGTTGTAAAGACAAAGACCTTAAAAGACAAATTTAATTACTATGGGGCAATAACTAATATAATGCAGTTGAATTATTCTGGAAAATACAAGGTTGTGTTATTTAAAGTTAATTGGGTTGATATTAAGAAAGGAATCAAGAAAGATAGATTTGGCATGAAACTTATCAATTTCATATTTTTAAAACATACTGGAAAAAATATTTTTGATGACCCATTTGTGTTTGCATCACAAGCTAGAAAGGTATTTTATGTATATTATGAGAGAATCAAGGATTGACTTGTTGTTCTCAATGCAAAAGTTAGGGGTATCTATGATATAGGTGATGAGGAATCTATTGAAATTGAAGAAATTCATAAGCAATTAATGAACGACACAAGTGAAGCTACTCATAATGTTAATGATTTGGTTAGATTTGAAGTTGAAGATGATAATGATTTCTTTGAAGTTGTGGTTGATATTTATAATATGGATGATAATGGGGATGATGAGAAAGACGAAGACCATATCTTCTAGTTGTGAATGATTTTATATATTATATTTTTCTTATAATTTTAGACTTGTCCAAGATTTTTGAAAATTATCCAATTTTCATTTCAAATTTTCATTTAGAGAAGCAACCGCACGAAGAAGAAAATTAAATATGCAACATCGAGGAAGTGATAGTGAAGAAATGCAATCTACTTCTAATAATACACTCAGCCAATGTAGAAGGAAGTAATGTTGCATAAACTCGTTCTAGTTCTTGTCATACAGAATGTGTCATACATGAGTTTGTAGTATCTCACTCAATTTTTTCTAATATAGAAGCTAAAGAAGAACAAATTGAAAAAGATATTAATTATATATCCTTATTATAAAGCTTTATTTTTATTGTTTTTATTATGATTTATATGCACACATAGTTTTCTTTTCCTTTTGTTTTTCTCGTAGAAGTATAGCCTAAATAGGCTAGAGGTCCAACAAAAATATTAGATGTGTGGGAAATGGAAGATGGTGATTTAATAATTGTTAATTTGGAAATATATGGTCGACTCATTAGTGAGGAAGGGACAACTCTTACCCGTTTTGTTGGTAGTACAGTTATAGGTCATCAATATGCTCCCATCGATTACAAGTCATGGAATGTCATGCCAAAGGATTACAACGAAGAGATGTTGAAAGTAATAGATGTATTATGATTATACATTTAACAAAAAACTTAAGCTTTTAAAAATGTATATACTTGTTGTTCCATTACTTAGCTTATTATGTTTGTTCCAAAAGTTGTAATATAACTTGTTTGTTAACATCTCTCATTGTGTAGAGAAAATTTGATTTTGTTCCTCCAATAAATGACTTAACAAGAGAAATATTAAAACATGAGCTAAATGTGAAGTAGAGGCAATGGAAGGGTGATCTAGAATTCAATGGCATATGACTCTACTAAATTAGAAGAAAAAGTTGCACATGTTGTACTAGGTGATATGGCTAACCCAAATAAATATCGTTGTTTGGTTCATCAATGGTTTTCTGATGACGGACAAGTAAGTCATACATACTATGAGTAATATATTAAAGAGTTTATTATTTAGACTAATATTATGTATCAATTGCAGAAAATAAGTAAAATTAATAGCCAAAGTTGTGCTAAGTTTGAAGATATCCATTGTATGGGTTCAAAAAGTCTCCCAAAACTTATTGATGAGAAGGTTTGTTTCTATTTGCATTTTCATGACTTTAATTTGATTTAAAAAACAAAATGTATTTAACTTGTTTGTTTGATTTTAGATTAAAAAAAAACTAAATAGCATTTGCGGTCCCTTAACTTAATTTTAGTTAACGTTTTAGTCATTTATCATTTTTTTCTCGATTTGGTCATTTATTTAAATTTTAAGTGACAATTTGATCTTTTATGTTTTAAAATGTCAACAATGTTTTTTTTTTTATTTTACAAAATTTCATCAAAATTTTCAAACAAAACCAATAAAATTAATTATCAACATCAATATAATGCAAAATTTCATCAAATTCATTACTTCAATCTTTAAATAAACTCATATAGTCATTCTTTATTTGATGAATTTGATGTTGTTGGAGATGAAAATATGAGTTTATTTTAATATTTGATTTAAAATTGTTGAAATGTGATGTTTAATATTGATGTGATTATCCATGCATGATTGATAATATGGGTTGCTACATGTTATGAATTTTATTGATGAGAAAATATGTTGAGTATTCTCTGTGAAAAATTATTTGTGTTTAATGAGTATTAAAAAATGAGTCTTTTAATAGCTGCATTTACATAATAATTATTGTGAAAAAGTCAGAGTATGCTCGTGCAATACATAGTCAGTGGTGGTTGTGGTGGGCCACAGGGTGGTTCCATGAGTTAAGTGGTCCATCTTATCCTTACGGGAATTTTTGAGTCGTTTAGGTCATGATAGACTACACTTTGGTAAATCATATTGATATGTGATATGTGGCACCTCAGTAATTAGTATTGGTCTGTGAGAGGTGGTACATTTATGATTTACGCCCCTCGATGAGCGTTTGGAAATTCCAGAATCATGTGCACTGACATATAAGCATTGCATTAGGGTGCTTAGTACGGGAGTCATGTTTGTTATGATATGATATACGTATATATATGCTATGTTATTGTCTGTTATGATGCCACAATTGTTAATTGTTTATTGTATGTTATCATGCCATAATTGCCAAGTGTTTATTGTTTGTTATCATTACATAATTATTAAATTTTAATTGTTAATTTCGGTCGGTGACCCTTTACATTATTGTGGAAATTGGGCTTTACCCTCAGATGATACCAAACTTCGTTCTTCCGAATGTTACCCTGGCGATGCAAATGTCGTAAGACTTCCCTAGTCGCCAATAGCCAACAGTTTGGGAATACAACCCCATCTCAAGAAGAGCTATATGCACGGGGATAATAGTAATGACTAGTAAAAGGACAAGGGCAATATTTCACGTGGGGCTCATACAAGAGAGGATCAATTATCCAGTACCCTTAGGATTGTTGCTCGAGGCGAATGGAGTGTGGAAAAATGCAGAGAATGCTTTAGTTAGAGGTGACACATAGGCCATCGTAGGTGTGGTGACTCCCACGTAGGAGCAGGGGATATGGTGCTTGGACTGAGGACTAGCGAGAAATGTAAGAGGCATATGTCGGCAAGAGAGGATATTGTAGGACTGTCTAGGTTAGTCGGGGATTAGGGCTTAGTTGGTGGATCACCAATACATTTGTTGGTGGCACCCCATAATGATTCAAAGCTTCCTTTTTTGGTGAATGATCCTATAGCGGCAGTCTCTATGGTAGAGAATTGTTTTAAATTCCAGCGCCGCTGAAACCACCTATTTCATAGGTGGATTTTGCTGATGAGTAAGAGGAAGTTACTTCGAGGAGAGATACTGCATCTGAAGGAACTTGTGCGGTGAGTGGAGGTCACCCTTGCTATTGTAGTTGTTAGTGGGTGATCAAACTAGCTTTTTCTGTTGTATAGGGCCTTGGTGCCTCTCTTTTGGTTGTTGTTGGTTTTGAGATGATTGTATCTATGACATACCTTGAAAATTTGACTTTTGTTGATGGGTCCAGGTTCCATTTTTTTAACACGACTATGGGGGATAGCATTCTTGGAGCAGCAATTTTGTGCAAGTGTCTTCCGAGAATACCCTAGAGGTATGAGCGATGTTTGATTAGTCTCATAGCTCTGGTGTATTTTCTAGTTGTATACTTTGGATTACTGTCCCAAAAACTGTCTTAGTTTGTTTGTATGTATGATGTAATTAATTATGACTCTTATCGCTTTGTGTCACGATGTATTATTTTATTAAGTAAAAAAAATTGCACTTGCGCTGTTAAAACTCGGAGTGTTACATATGTTTATCTGATCAAGCATTGAGGTAAGTTGTTAGATTTGTTAGGTCTTGTGTTGTTGTTGTGTGATGATGTAATTGAAAGTTATCTTTTGGAATTCTTCTAAGTACTGTTAAGGTTTCTACTTGATGTTGGTTTTGTAGAAAACAATGCCTCCAAGAAGGAACAACGTTGTAAGAGTCAACATTAACTAGCATGATTAAATGATTGAAGCAAGGAATAACATGGTTGCTTTTGTTGCTGCACACACAACTGCAAACACTCTACGAGATCTGGAGAAGAGGAAAATAGAGATTCATGTTGCTGAGTCAAGTGGATTTGAAGATTTTTCTTTGTCACAATCCTCCATAGTTCAAGGGTGATGAGAGTCTGGAAAAATTCGACCAGTCGATTCAAGAAGTGAAAAATATCTTCGAAATGATTAATTTCGAAGGAAAGGTAAAGGTCAACTATGCTACTTATTTGCTACTAGAGGATGTTGAATATTGGTGGACAAGTACAAGGCTTCTAATGGGATGAACTCATGAGGAGGTGAACTGGGATTCGTTTATGAGTAAGGTTTTAGAGAAATACTTCTTGATAAGTACCAGGACTAGGTTGGGTGATGATTTTCTTGAATTGTATCAAGGAAATATGACGGTGGGTGAGTATGCTGCTAAGTTTGAATCATTGTCAAGACATTTTAGGGTTTTCATGAAGTGGTTGATGAAAAAATTATGTGTCACCATTTCCAAAATGGACTGAAGTATGAGATTCAAGACTCTAATCTTTCATTGGGAATTCGACATTTCAAAGTCTTAGTGGAGAAATGTAGAGAAGTTGAGGATATGAAGAACAAGAGGGTCAACTAATGAGGGGACTTTAGTTTAAAGGGGCCTAGTTAGGTGAACAACAACAGGGGTCAGAATCTCTTGGGGAACCAAAACTTTGGAAGACATGTGGGATAAGTAATTTGATCTTTGAAAAGGGACATTGCGCTAACGCTTGTACCTCTAAGAGTCTTTCTTGCTACAATTGCCAGAAGCTAGAGCCTTTTGCAAGGCTCTGAAGGTGGAACCAACAATGAATGCAACTAGGATTGTTCGTCCTACTGCTAAGGGATGCGTTTATTTCATGGGTGGTGAAGCTGGAAATCAATCTAGCAATTTGATCCAACAAGACTGCGACATTGCAGGTAATACTCTAACTGTACTTTTTGATTCAGGGCAACTCATTCCTTCATTGTTATGCATTGTGTGAGTCGTTTGAAGTTGATTGTGTCTTCTCTTCCTTTTGATTTGGTTGTTTCCAGACCTGCTAAGATTTTGAGCGTAAATATTGCATGTTTACATTATCAAGTAACTATTCATAATAGACATTTCTTGATTAATTTGATTTGTTTCCCCCTACAATCACTCGATATCATTCTCGGTATGGATTGGAAGTCGTATCATTATGTAATCTTGGAGTGTGCTCGCAAATTGATTATTTTCCCCAATCCAGAAGTTGTTCAGTATCTAGCTACTAACAAACTCAGAGTGTCGCTGGAGAAATGACTCAAGAGTTTCTATCATTGGCTAATGTGGAGACAAAGATAGATATGAGCATGGAAGACGTGGTGCGTGTCAAGGAGTACACATATGTATTTCCAATAGAAATTCCAAGATTACCCCTAGTAAGAGAGGTGGAGTTCTTCATTGTTCTACACCCACAAATCATACCTATTTCGATTGCACCGTATCAGATGTCACCATTGGAATTGAATGAGCCCAAGGGCCAAATTGAGGATTTGTTGTTTAAAGAATTTATTAGACCAAGAGTGTCACCGTGGGGAGCTCTAGTATTGTTAGTTAAGAAGAAGGATGGAAGCTCACGCTTATGTGCGGACTATAGGCAACTTAATAAGGCAATTATTAAGAATCGTTATCCTTTACCACGTATCGATGGTTTGATGAATCGGCTGAGAGGAGCTACGGTGTTTTCAGAGATTGATTTAAAGATAAGGAGATATTTAGAAAATTGCTTTCATAACCCGTTGCGAACATTATGAATATCAAATTATGCCATCTGGGGTTACCAATGCACCAATAAGTTTTAAGGATTACATGAATATGATCTTTAGCCCATTTCTAGATATGTTTGTTGTAGTGTTCATTGATGATATCATGATTTATTCAAGGAATAAGGAAGAACATAAAGAGCAATTGCGTCAAGTTCTAGAAATTTTACGTGAGAAGCAATTGTATGTCAATTCGTCAAAGTGCAAGTTTTGGCTAGATGAAGTGAATCCTTGCTTGGAAACAGCCTCAGACTATCACAGACATGTGAAGTTTCGTCGAACTGGAAGGATACTACAAGAGGTTTATTTAAGGGTTTGCTAAGATTGTAGCTTCATTAACACAACTCACAAGAAAGGATCGGTTGTTCGCATGGATAAAGAAGTGAGAGGAAAATTTTCAGTTAATAAAGGACAAGCTAACAACCTCACCATTATTGGTCTTACTACAACCAGAAGAACCATACGGAGTTTACAGTGGTGCATCTCACCAAGGTTGGGGATCAATTCTGACGCAATACAAGAAGGTTGTAACCTACGCCCCAAGACAATTGAAGACTCGTGAAAGAAACTATCCCTGTAACACCCCGTTTTTCAAAGCGAGGGTATATTTTTTTTTTTTTAAGTAATTAAACTAAAACAGAGAAATAAATAAAGAAATGTCTTAGGATAAATAATTGAGTCATTATAACTTACAAGCAGCGGAAAAGTTTCTCCAAATATAAATCCAAAACATTTACACACAACAAATGGTACATGGAACCCATTCAAATAAGATGTCAAAACTGACAATATTAGTATAAGTACAGTTTTCCAAATTAAAAATACTCCAACCCAAAAAGAAGGACGCCTAGTCCCTATACATCAACCTAATCTGATAATCCTACCAAAAACTATACACCCTGAGTGATCTCCACGCGCCCGTGGGATCCTCCTATCGTAACTGCAGTCAAGCGCTCCCATCTCCATTCCCGTCCGTAGGGTACGAACCGGTAGGACCGTCCTGACTCTCATCTGAGGGCAAAAGCCCAGGTTTCCACAATAATTGTAAAGGGTCACCAACCGAAAAATAACAGTTAACACATAGCATATAAGTTTTTTAAATGCTCAAAATAACTTTTCATCTAAGCATGCACCTTAACAGGATTTTCAATATGCGAAAAGTTCATACAGTACTTGCCAATTAAAAATGAACTCAAAATGAAGTTCTCAAACCATCAAGTAATACATAACTGACCAAAGCATTGATCAATCAATTGAGCAATCGATTATCTAACTCAAAATAAGGACTTTTGCTGAGCCAATCGATTGCCAAATCGATTTGGTCAGTTCTGCTGAGTTTCTGCATGACCAAATCGATTTCTAAGTCGATTTTGTCAGTTTTGATGAGTCCCTGTGTTGCCAAATCGATTTCCAAATTGATTTTGGCAGTTTTGCTGAGTTCCTGCCTCTCTGCCAATCGATTTCCAAATCAATTTCTTAAAAGATTTTGAAAGGTATATTTATACAATCGATTGGCAAATCGATTAGGTTAAAATAGTGAACTTCCTGCAACTCATCCAATCGATTGGGAAATCGATTTCCCTCATCATTTTTCCAAAAATTCATGAATTAACTCAAGTCATTCCTACTCAAGTCCACAACTTAACACTTAGCAATTCCTACGCGATTACCACGGCAAATGGGATTTCGAAAACCATCATACTTACACACAATAATTAACACATAACACTTAGCACCTTCGACGCGATTACCACGATAAATCAAAATCCAAAACACTCAATCATAGACTCCAATCAAACACGACTCGCGTGCCAAGCACCCTAATGCAATGCGTATATGCCAAAATGCATGGACTCGCAATTCCAAACCAAAACCCTCCTCGAAGGGCCGTAAATCATAATTGTACCGCCTATCGCAGGCCAAAAGTACCAATACCGCAGGTGCCACCTATCACGGGTCAGCACGATTTACTAAAATGCGTAAATCATAAACGTACCACCTATCACGGGTCAGTGCAGTTTACCGAGGTGTCACCTATCACGGGTCAACACGATTTACTAAAAGAAAAAGCGTAAATCGTAAACGTACCGCCTATCACAGACCAATACTGTTTACCGAGGTGCCACCTATCACGGGTCAGCACAATTACTAAAAACGTAAATCGTAAACGTACCACCTATCACGGGTCAGTACAGTTTACCAAGGTGTCACCTATCACGGGTCAACACAATTTACCAAAATGAAATGCATGAGCATACACAGACTCCATCCACAAACAATCGTTAAGCAAATGCAGATATTAAAAGATTCCCCCATTTTTAATACCCATTTAACTTAAATGATTTTCAAAACAACATTAAATAAATAAGTCATTAAGAGATTCCCCATTCTTAATACTGATTTATCTTAATGATTTTCAAAACAAAACGTTAAGCAAACAGACATATTAAGAGATTCCCCATTCTTAATATACTTTTGACTTAAACGATTTCCATACAAAACATTCAGTAAACAAGACATTAAGAGATTCCCCATTCTTAATTCTCATTTACTGAAACAATTTTCAAAACAAACATTAAGTAACCGAGACATTAAGAGATTCCCCATTCTTAACGCCCAGTTAACTTAAACATTTTTCCTCAAACGCACATTAAGTAAACGAGGTATTAAAAAGATTCCCCATTTTTAATACTCGTTTAACTCTAATGGTTTTCAAATTCCACAGAAACAAACTCAAATATACTCTCACATTCAATCCATAAATTCACACCAAAACACATCAATCAACAAACATCAAGTATGAACGCCAATACGACGAACACAAATCAACACAACATTAACAACCCAAATACATCAGACTTCATTTACTCATAACATACACAAGTGAGTTAAAAATTCATTTTCCAGAAACATTCATCAATAATCGTCAAAAAACCTACTCTAAGATTTTACCCACAGAACTTAGATTCATTTTCCCTAAATCAATACATTCAACCCTAACAAATTCCTTTCCACACAACTACAGATAAGTCCCTAATGCAAACTAAAGTTTGGAAGGAGCCTTTACCTTTACGTTAGCTTTATCGTGCGAACACGGTACCGCGAGTAAATCCGGCAAAAATCTCCGCTCGCAACGTCGCCTCCAATTGGCCCCTAGCACCGTAGCGCGGTAGTGAGCAACTTTCTTCTAACTCTTCGCGAAAGAAGCTTAGATCTAGATGAAACGGAGGGGTTTGTGTTTTGAATCTCTAATACGTTTTTCTTCGTTTTCGAATCAAAGAGGAAGAGTGGCAGTCGAGAAATCCTTGTTCTAACACTCACCCAACCTTGGGTTACTAGTCTTGAAGAAAAGATAGCAACGAAATGAAAATGGGAGAAGGAGGGAAAAATGGGTCGCGGGTAGCAGAGGAAGAAGATGGAAAATCGGATTTTCCTTCCTTTCTTTTTCTTTCCTTTGTTTTTTCCTTTCTTCCTTTTTCCTTCTTTCCTTTTTATATTCTTTTCTTTTCCTTTTCCTTTCCTTCCTTCTAGTTTTCCTTTCTGTTTCCCTCCAAACAAACATATCTATATAATAATTATAACTTAACAAATATCTCAAAATATCTAGATATTTGTTAAATTACCATTTCACCCGTAACGCATTAATTCTCCGTAAAGGATTCACGCACTTAATTCAATTTATTTATCGACGAGAAATTCTATCGGCATCAAAATATCTTTTGATTAAAAACTCCAAAATATTATTAACTTGGCTTAAAAAGGTCTCGAGCCAAAATCCAAATTACTCCAAAAATTCATACAGGGTACTGTTAAATTATGGGTCTTACAATCCCATTCGTGATTTAGACCTTGTTTTTGTAGTTTTGGATTAAAGATCTGGAGGCATACTATATGTATCACATTCATAATGGTTTAGTGACCATTAAGAGTGAATATTTGTTTGATCAGAAGAATTAAAACATGCATCAAAGAAGATGGATGGAGACTCTCAAGGATTTGATTTCACATTGTAATACCACCGTCGAAAGGCCAATGTGGTGGTTATGCATTGAGTAGGAGGAAAGTGTCAGTGTTTTCAACAGTAATTGGTAGACAACAAGAGTGTGGGAAGCATTTAGAGACAAACACTTGGATGTAGAGTTTTGCCACCAGGAATTTTGAAATTCAAAATGATTAAAAAATTTAGTGGTCCACTTGAAGAACATATGTGAATTTTTCAAGATGACAACATTAAATCCAAGAGAAGAGAAACCTGATACTGCAGGGGAAAGCAAACTAAGTTTAACATTGGACCGGATAATATTTTGAGATGCATGGTAGGATTTGTGTACGACAGTTGCATGATATGAGGAAAACAATTTTGAAGAGACGCGTGATGACTTTCATAATATGCATATTGTTCATTGTTTTAGTCTTATTTATCTTCAATAATTAGTTAAATTTCTGGAGTTATTTGATATATATTGTTTGATTTTTGTTCTTTGAGCTATAATATTTGTGTTTTTTTATTGATTGATAAGTAGGATTTTTTTCGTAATTTTACGTTGCGTTTTGTTTTAGTGGCAGTGCTGAAGTTTTGGTGAGAATCAATATGACCATATGTGGAGTATTTAAATGCCATATCTAGAGTTGTAGATGTCGGCAATTGTATCACACCAAGTGCAAAAAAAACTTACGACCATAGCTACAACTTTCATGAAGCCACCGAAACCAAATTCAGATTCAAAAGAGGAGAAAATGCAGTATAAGTCAGACAACAGATGTGGTCGCCTGAAGCGCAACAGTCCGCGCTTGAGGCGGCATTTCTCGCCTTCAGCACTGCCAGCGCACGCCTGAATGGCGTTTCTACGCCTGGAGCGCGTGGACGCAACAAAATTCATAAACGCAAATTCACTTTTTATGGGATCTTTTTTACTATTGGGAAGTTGGGAGACTTGTGCCCTGCATAGACTCTCAAAGACGGCCCTTTCTAACACCAATTGGAGTAGTTTTTATCAAGAATCATTCATGAACCATCCTGTAATTTTCTTTATTCCTTATCTTTTTGTATCTCTATGCATGGTAACTACTTATTTGTTAGGGAGGGGTGGTATACAAGATGAAACCCTTATTTTTCTAAATTTGAATTTCCTAGTTATATGAATGAGTTTATTGAAATTTTCTCATCTCTGTGCTTAATGCTTTTTATTGCTTGATCAAACATTAAAATGTTTACCCATTCGTATTTTGAAACAGAAGTGGACTTTACGAATGTTGTGAGATGAAGAAAATTCATGAATTTGTAGTTCTAAGAGATAGATGCAGGTCATAAACCAATTAATTAGTTGCAAAGCTATAGTTTAAAAAGAGAATTTTGTACGGTAATGCTTAATTCTAATCTTAAATCTACTAAGGAATTAGGGGTTACTTTGAAATTAAAGGTTTTGTCACTAAGACATTAGGGCAAGAATAATAAAGATAATTCGGTAATAATTCAATAAAGAAATTCAATAACTAGGATCAAATTAGACACCAAGGTTGGATTCGAAGTGAAACTCATCCTTGACATTTTTCTGATTATAAAAGATCAATTTTATTACTATTGTTAATTTCAAATATTATTTCAATCAATTCGGAAACTTTTTGTTCATTTCAGTAATTAAATATAATTCGATAGTAAAATGAAATTCTTGAGTTCGACACCGGTACTACCGTTTTAATTATTATTTGCAACGATTCAGTACACTTGCTGAAACGCTATCAAGTTTTTGGCGCCGTTGCCGGGGATTGCCATATCACTATTGAATTGAATTTATTTACTTATTTGAAATTTTTGCTCTGCAATAAATTTTTTGTTTTATTTTAATTATTAATTTTTTTTAAAACTCTTCATTACTCACAATTTGTCTAATCTTGTTCGAGACCAATCTCACTGACTTATCTTGATCCCAGAAATCAAAAAAACTACGAAAGCACATCGAGAAGGGGCTCGAGAAAAGGAAACAGGAAAGACATTTAGTAGTGGAAGAAGAGGTTTTTTGGTGATTTCGTCATAATTTTAGCTTGAGATGGCCGATCCACCACCACCAGAAAGTACTTCGGTGAGTATGGAAAATCGAAATTAGAATCGTGCTCGAATGCCATCATAACCAACCGGTTACAAATCAACAAGTTTGAAATAAGTCCCCGCTTTATACTTAGAGTTGAAGGATATTGGATTTTGCTGTAAGACATAACAGACGCAAATAAACATCTCAACAAATTTCTTTGAAATTATGTGAAACAGTGAAGGTGGATGGGTGTTCTTAAGAAGACAAGATTTGAAACTATTTCCATTGTTCCATTGAATCGATGATGCTAGGAGTGGCTGTAAAAATTCTTTTCATTGCTGGCATGCATCACGACATGGGATACCTTGTTAACATAATCTTGGAAACAGTATTTTCCCCCAGCTATGTGTTCATTAGAAAAAAAGGCAACAGATTTCCAGTTAAAAACAGAAAGAGGAGAATCCTGCAAGCAGCTTATAGGGATTCAGAGGTTTACTAGAGGATTTCCCAATCATGCCTATTGACGGACACTGCCCATATGCAAATATTCTGTAATGTTTGAGCCTTGGCCACTTAGAATATATGTTAGATGCCACAGTAGGTGGTTCTTTGAAATTACAGACCGCAGCAGAGCCACGAAAAATTATTGAATCATTGCAATCAAATGAAACAAATGATAGTTGTATGAACAGAGGTGGTGGGTCAGACAAAATGGTATTTGGAAATGAATGTAATGGATGGGTTGCTCCAGGCAAGTTGCTCTCTGTAAGACCCATAATTTTAAAGCTCCATTTATGTAATTTTTTTGTGTATTTTTGGATTTTGGTTCGGAGGCTTTAAGGCCAAAGTTAATTATATTTCGGAGTTTTATAATCAAAAAGATATTTTCGATGCCAATCAAATTTTCTCGTCGATATAATAAATTGAAATTTAACTGCGAAGAATCCTTTACGGAGAATTTAAGGCGTTTCGGGTGAAACGGTAATTTAATAAATATCTAGATTTTTGAGATTTTGTTAAGTTGTATTTATTATATTTATATATGTTTGTTTGAGGAAAAAGAAAGGAAAACTAGAAGGAAGGCAAAGGAAAGAAAATAGTATATAAGGAAGGAAGGAAAGGAAGAAAGGAAAAACAAAGGAAAGAAAAAGAAAGGAAGGAAATTTCAAATTTCCATCTCCTTCCTCTGAACCTCACGCAAGCAAAACCAAAAATTCCATCCTTCTCCATTTTTCGTTTCGTTGCTTCCTTTTCTTCAAACTAGTGACCCAAGGTCGGGTGAGAGTTAGATCAAGGTTTTCGCAACTCCACTCTCCTCTTTGATTCGAAAACGAAGAAAAACGGTTTTTGAGATCCAAACACAACCCCTCCGTTTCTTCTAGATCCGAACTTCGTTTCTCGAAGAGACAGAAGGGAAGTTGCTCACCACCACGCTACGGTGCTAGTGACCTATTTGGAAGCGGCGTTGCGAGCGGAGATTTTACCGCTGAATTACTCGCGGTACCGGAAACGCCGTTAAAGCTAACGTTGAGGTAAGGGCTCCTTCCAAATTTCTAGTTTGCATTAGGGACTTATCTGTGATTGTGTGGGAAGGAATTGGTTAGGGTTTAATGTATCGATTTGGGGAAAAACGAAACTAATACGTCATGGGTAAAGCCTTAGAGTTAGGTTTTGTTCATATTGATGAATGTTTCGTGGTAAATGAGTTTGAAGTCATTGTGTATGATTGTGAGTAAATGAAATTTGATGTATCTGGGTGTTATGTTGCTTTGATTTGTGTTCGTTGTATTTGGCGTGTTCATACTGATGTTTGTTAATTGGTGTGGTTGTTGTGAATTATGGTTTGAATGTGAAAGAATGTTTGAATTTGTTTCTGTGGGATTTGAAAACCATTAGAGTAAACGAGTATTAAAAATGGGGAATCTTTTAATACCTCGGTTTACTTAATGTGTATTTGAGGAAAATGTTTAAGTTAACTGGGCGTTGAGAATGAGGAATCTCTTAATGTCTCGGTTACTTAACTATCGTTTTGAAAATCGTTTCGGTAAATGAGTATTAAGAATGGGGAATCTCTTAATGACTCGTTTACTGAATGTTTTGCGAGAAAATCGTTTAAGTCAAAAGTATATATAAGAATGGGGAATCTCTTAATATGACTGTTTGCATTAACGCTTTGTTTTGAAAATTATTAAGTTAAATCGGTATTAAGAACGGGGAATCTCTTAATGACTTATTTAATTAATGTTGTTTGAAAGTCGTTTAAGTTAAATGGGTATTAAAAATGGGGAATCTTTTAATATCTGCATTTGCTTAACGATTGTTGTGAATGGAGTCTGTGTATGCTCATGCATTTCATTTGGTAAATTGTGTCGACCCGTGATAGGTGACACCTTGGTAAACTGTACTGACACGTGATAGGTTGTACGTTTACGATTTACTGTTTAGTAATTCGTGTTGACCCGTGATAGGTGACACCTTGGTAAACTGTACTGACCCGTGATAGGTGGTACGTTTACGAGTTACTATTTAGTAAATCGTGTTGACCCGTGATAGGTGACACCTTGGTAAACTGTACTGACCCGTGATAGGTGGTACATTTACGATTTACATTTTTGTGAATTGTGCTGACCCGTGATAGCTGGCACCTAGGGTAAACAGTACTGGTCTTGTGATAGCGGTACGTTTACGATTCCCGCTTTTTCTTTTAGTAAATCGTGTTGACCCGTGATAGGTGACACCTCGGTAAACTGTACTGACCCGTGATAGGTGGTACGTTTATGACACATTACTTAACATAACACTTAGCATTTATAACACATTACTACACAACGAAAATGAACCAACAGTTCACAAATCAACAGGGTGTAGTCTCTTGCGGACAAACACAATTCCCTCAGGAAAGTAAGTCGTAAACGTACTACCTATCACGGGTCCGTACCGTTTACCGAGGTGCCACCTATCCCGGTCAGCACAACTTACCAAACATACACGAGTAAACGAGACATTAAGAGATTCCCCATTCTTAATTCTCGTCTAACTTAAACCAGGGCGTAGTCTCTCACGGACAGACCCCTGCGCAGTCTCTCACGGACAAACGCAATTCCCGCAGGAACGTAAGTCGTAAACGTACTACCTATCACGGGTCGTACTGTTTACCGAGGTGCCACCTATTCCCGGGTCAGCACAACTTACCAAACACAATTCCCTCAGGAACGTAAGTCGTAAACGTACTACCTATCACGGGTCTGTACTGTTTACCGAGGGTGCCACCCATCCCGGTCAGCACGACTTACCAAACGTAAATCGTAAACGTACTGCCCTATCACGGCCTTTACTGTTTACCAAGGTGCCACCTATCCCGGGTCAGCACGATTTACCGAAACACACATAAAAAAAAAAGCGAGACATTAAGAGATTTCCCATTCTTAATTCTCATTTAACTTAACGATTTTCAAGACAAAACATTCAGTAAATAAGTCATTAAGAGATTTCCCCATTCTTAATACTCATTTACTGAAACGATTTTCAAAAAACGAACATTAAGTAACCGAGACATTAAGAGATTCCCCATTCTCAACGCCCAGTTATCTTAAACAATTTTCCAACAAAATAATAAGTAACCGAGACATTAAGAGATTCCCCATTCTTAACGCCCAGTTAACTTAAAACGGTTTTCAAAACAAAATGTTAAGTAACCGAGACATTAAGAGATTCCCCATTCTTAACGCCCAGTTAACTTAAACGATTTTTCTTTAAAACAAAAATATTAAGTAACCGAGACACTAAGAGGTTCCCCCTCCTTAACGACCAGTTAACTTAAACGGTTTTCAAAACAAAAATATTAAGTAACCGAGACATTAAGAGATTTCCCCATTCTTAACGCCCAGTTAACTTAAACGATTTTTCTTTAAAACAAAATATTATGTAACCGAGACATTAAGAGATTCCCCCTCCTTAACGTCCAGTTAACTTAAACGGTTTTCAAAACAAAATATTAAGTAACCGAGACATTAAGAGATTCCCCATTCTTAACGCCCAGTTAACTTAAACGATTTTTCTTTAAAAACAAAAATATTAAGTAACCGAGACATTAAGAGATTCCCCCTCCTTAACGTCCAGTTAACTTAAACGGTTTTCAAAACAAAATATTAAGTAACCGAGACATTAAGAGATTCCCCATTCTTAACGCCCAGTTAACTTAAACGATTTTTCTTTAAAACAAAATATTAAGTAACCGAGACATTAAGAGATTCCCCCTCCTTAACGTCCAGTTAACTTAAACGGTTTTCAAAACAAAATATTAAAGTAACCGAGACATTAAGAGATTCCCCATTCTTAATGCCCAGTTAACTTAAACGATTTTTCACAAAACAAACGCACATTAAGTAAACGAGACATTAAGAGATTCCCCATTCTTAATACTCATTTAACTTAATGGTTTTCAAGTTTCACACAACACAAACTCAACAAATTCTCACATCAAAACATATCAATTCATTTATTCACAAATCCAACCATACACATATCAAATTTCATCAATGTCAATTAAGAGCATGTTAAAAACAACGAACACAAATCAAAGCAACATAACACACAGATACATCAAATTTCATTTACTCATAATCACACACAATGACATTCAAATTCATTTACCACGAAACATTCATCAATATAAACAAAACCTAACTCTAAGGTTTTACCCATAACGCCCTAGTTTCGTTTTTCCCCAAATCGATACATTAAACCCTAACAAATTCCTTCCCACACAACCACAGATAAGTCCCTAATGCAAACTAGAAGTTTGGAAGGAGCCCTTACCTTCGCGTTAGCTCTAACGTGCGTTTCCGGTACCGCGAGTAATTCCGGTAAAATCTTCGCTCGCAACGCCGCTTCCAAATTAGTTCTCTAGCACCGTAGCATGATGCAGTGAGCACAACTTTCCCTTCTATCTCTTCGAGAAATGAGGTTTTGGATCTAGGAGAAACGGAGGGGTTTGTGTTTTGGATCTCAAAAACCGTATTTCTTCGTTTTCGAATCAAAGAGGAAGAGTGGAGTTTTGCAAAAACCTTGATCTAACTCACACCAACCTTGGGTCACTAGTTTGAAGAAAGGAGCAACGAAAACGAAAAAATGGAGAAGGATGAATTTTCTTGGTTCCTTGCGTGAGTTTTCAGAGGAAGAAGAAGGGAATTGAAGATTTTCCTTCCTTTCTATTTCTTTCCTTTGTTTTTCCTTTCTTCCTTTTTCCTTCCTTCCTTTATATACTATTTTCTTTTTTCTTTTCCTTCCTTCTAGTTTTCCTTTCTTTTCCCTCCAAGCAAAACATATTATATATTAATAAATATAACTTAACAAATATCTCAAAATCTAGATATTTATTAAATTACCGTTTCACCCGAAACGCCTTAAATTCTCCGTAAAGTATTTACCGCAGTTAAATTCAATTTATTTATCGACGAGAAATTCTAATTGGCATCGAAATATCTTTTTGATTATAAAAAACTCCAAAATATTATTAACTTTGGCTTAAAAGCCTCCGAGCCAAAATCCAAAATACGCCAAAAATACATAAATGGTACTTTAAAATTACGGGTCTTACACGAGCGAATTATCAGAACAAGGGGAAGCAAGTTGCTAAACCTTATAATCGACCCCAGAATAACAACGGTGGGCAGAGTCGCCGGGGAACCAGAATTTCGGAAGGCAAATGGGGCAAGTGCTTCGATGTTTCCGATGTGGGGGAGAAGGACACTATGCTAGTGCTTTGCACCACTAACATCCCCATCTGTCACAATTGTCGGAAGACGGGTGCACATGCAAGGGATTGCACGGCTCCAAAGGTGGAACCAGTGGTGAATGTAGCTAGGGCTACCCGTCCTACTGCTAGAGGACGCATTATTGTGTGAATGCTGAAGAGGGGAATCCATCTGGTAATCTGATTCAGCGTGACTGTGAGATTGCAGGTAACACTCTAACTGCACTCTTTGATTCGGGGGCAACCCATTCCTTCATTGCTATGGACTGTGTGAATCGCTTGAAGTTATCTGTGTCTGCTTACCTTTTGATTTGGTTGTGTCCACACCTGCTAAAACCTTAACCGTAATTCAGCATGTTTACATTGTCGAATGACTATACAGAATAGGGACTTCTTGGTTAATTTAATTTGTTTACCGCTACAATCACTCGAGGTCATCCTCGGTATGGATTGGATGTCTTATCACTATGTGATCTTGGATTGTGCTCGTAAATTGGTTCTTTTCCCGAACCAGGAGTTGATAGGTATTTAGCTGCTAACAGACTCCGAGTGTCGCTAAGTGAAGGGACTCATGAGTTTTTTGTCTCTAGCCAATGTGGAGGCAAAGATAAGTGTGAACATAGAAGATGTGATACTTGTCAATGAGTATCAGGATGTGTTTCCAACGGAAAATTCCAGGATTGCCACCGGTAAGAGAAGTGGAATTCTTCATTGATTTGCACCCAGGAACGGGACCTATTTCAATGGCACCTTATCGAATGTCGCCATTTGGAATTAAATGAGCTCAAAGGACAAATTGAAGACTTGTTGGAGAAGAAAACATCAGACCAAGTGTATCACCATGGGGAGCTCCAGTTTTTGCTAGTTAAGAAGAAGACGGAAGCTCGCGCCTATGTGTGGATTATAGACAGCTTAACAAGGAACTATTAAGAATCGTTATCCTTTGCCACGAATCGGATGATTTAATGGATCAGTTGAGAGGGGCCGCGATATTTTCGAAAGATTGACTTGAAGTCGGGTTACCATCAGATTCGAGTAAGGGAAGGAGACATTCAGAAAACAGCTTTCAGAACCCGCTATGGACATTATGAATACCTGGTAATGCCGTTTGGAGTTACCAATGCACCGGCAATTTTCATGGACTACATGAACGGAATCTTTAATTCATTCCTTGATAGATTCGTGGTGGTATTCATTGATGATATATTGATTTATTCGAGGACTGAAGAAGAGCATGGGGAACATTTACGACAGGTTCTTGAGATTTTACGCGAGAAGCGATTGTATGCCAATCTGTCGAAGTGTGAATTTTGGCTAGAGAAAGTGGAATTTCATGGGACATGTATCTTTGACTGACATACTTTTTGCACCGACACCCAAATGAGATCTCTTCATATATATGTTAAATTAACTTATATCGTAAGCGTGTTTTAAGAAATTGCGTAATACTCATTATCTCAAAATTTGATTTAAAACATTGAAATCAAGACCAATATTTTTTTTATATAGACTTCATTCCCGAAATAATAATTGGCATTTATTTCCGAATTTTTTCGTTGGTGGTGTGTTAATTTGGTGGGAGATTTTTTAACCCTTGTATTACTAATCGAAAGCTCTTCATCTTATTAAATACTTTTATTTTATTTTTAGTAACCAATATAAATGCTTTTATTAATGCCAAAACATTAACACCTAGTTGTGAATTTAAATGTTGTATGATTTGACGTTAATTTAAAGGTCATGGACTCTAAAGTCCCACCTAATGTTACGTTGTACATTATATCGCTTTGTTATAGACTTTTGTATGCGCATAACTAAGATTTTTTTGAAGGAATTTTTTTAAGCGGCGAACATTATCCCAAAGGCTTGGAATATCATTGTAGATCATAAATGTCTTACGAATAACGTTGTCGTGGAGCCAACTATTTCACTATCTTTTCCGTTGTTTGGAGTAATCATCCCATATCTTTTTTTCAAATTAAGCATCGATGAGTCTAGACCAGTGATAACAAGTGGGGTGTAAGAGCTATTGTTAGATACTCGAAAGGTATGCTCTTAGCAGCCGCTGCTTGGACTCTGATGCGCTTCCTGATGTATAATGTTGATAAAAGCTCTTAGATTTTGATTGGCCTAACAATTCCATTTCCGCACGATATGGTTTTTGCAATATTATTGTGCATGGCGATTCTCTCTTAATGTGGCCAACCTCTTGAAGTCGTGTATTAATGATGATTTTACTTTGGTTTGGTGATTAATGACCGTAAAAGCTTTAGTTGTGTTTGTTTTCGTTTTTCAGTTTGCTCATGTGAGAAGCTGGTAATGTTGTTCATTCACTAACTAAATTTTTCTTAGTTTTCCGTCGATTCTATTTTGGAACGAGGTAATTACTCTTTTATTGCATATGTCTGTCACAACGGCTTTGATTCGCGTTTGAGAAAAGCGTTATGTCAACAGCAACACACAATTAGTTGCTTGATGTGGTAATTATCATTATATAATTGCATAATTCGTTATATTTCTCCTTTCATTTCGGTTAGGAAAAAATTGGTGAAAGAAAAACTGAAATTGCTCAACACTCTTAGTGGATGGTTGAAAATTATTTCTTTCATGTAGTGATCAATGGCATGACACCTCCACACAAACACGAGTTTAAAAAATGATGGTCCGACGAGCTTGGCTCGACAAGCTTTAATGGGCAAGTGGTGCGCAGCCTGTGATCCCTCCACTGTTAGGAGCCGAAGTTTTCGCTGCTCTGTGAGTCCAGCCTCACGCTATACCCTCCAGTCTAGGAGCCAAGAGACCCGAGCCTTCGCCCAAGTCCCGTGACTCAACTCTCAACTTGGAGCGGGCAGGCTTGCACAGTGCAGCCACCACACCAACCAGACAAGCAAAGATATGTTCCATCACCTTGTTGCCCCGCTTGGTCACAAGTTGGAGCTACCCAACTCGACACACTAACCAATGTTTTCGTATGCTTATAAACACTCGTTTGTGTTATTTTCTAGCCAATGTGGGACTTTCCTATACTAACATGAATAATAGATCCAAAAGGATGTAGTCATCGGTTCGAATCTCGTTTATTGCTATGATGTGATGGTTTTCTGCTTACAAATACACTTATCCTTGATGAACTATTTGTGGAAGTAAAAACCGAATTCATAAGATGTATTAGGAATCTTCCATCCCATTAATATACTTATGAACATCATTTGAATTGCAGTAAAAATACTATCATACTTCATATATATCTTCAAATGTGGGTGTGTATTTTATTTTTGTCATTTATTTTTGTTTTATGAAATATTGTTAATTTGATTATGTAAAGGGAGGTATCTTTGACTGACATACTTTGCACCGACACCCAATGAGATCTCTTCATATATATTGTTAAATTAACTTATATCGTAAGCGTGTTTTAAGAAATTGCGTAATACTCATTATCTCAAATTTGATTTAAAACATTGAATCAAGACCAATATTTTTTTATATAGACTTCATCCGGAATAATAATTGGCATTTATTTCCGAATTTTTTTCGTTGGTGGTGTGTTAATGTTTGGGGAGATTTTTAACCCTTGTATTACTAATCGAAAGCTCTTCATCTTATTAAATACTTTTATTTTATTTTTAGTAACCAATATAAATGCTTTTATTATCCAAAAACATTAACACCTAGTTGTGAATTTAAATGTTGTATGATTTGACGTTAATTTAAAGGTCATGGACTCTAAAGTCCCACCTAATGTTACGTTGTACATTATATCGCTTTGTTATAGACTTTTGTATGCGCATAACTAAGATTTTTTTGAAGGAATTTTTTTTAAGCGGCGAACATTATCCCAAAGGCTTGGAATATCATTGTAGATCATAAATGTCTTACGAATAACGTTGTCGTGGAGCCAACTATTTCACTATCTTTTCCGTTGTTTTGGAGTAATCATCCCATATCTTTTTTCAAATTAAGGCATCGATGCGTCTAGACCAGTTGATAACAAGTGGGGTGTAAAGAGCTATTGTTAGATACTCGAAAGGTATGCTCTTAGCAGCCGCTGCTTGGGACTCTGATGCGCTTTCCTGATGTTAATGTTGATAAAGCTCTTAGATTTTGATTGGCCTAACAATTCCATTTCGCACGATATGGGTTTTGCAATATTATTGTGCATGGCGATTCTCTCTTAATGTGGCCAAACCTCTTGAAGTCGTGTATTAATGATGATTTTTACTTTGGTTGGTGATTAATGACGCGTAAAAAGCTTTTAGTTGTGTTTGTTTTCGTTTTCAGTTGTCATGTGAGAAGCGTTGGTATTGTTGTTCATCACTAACTAAATTTTCTTTTAGTTTCCGTCGATTCTATTTGGAACGAGGTATTACTTTTTATTCGCATATGTTGTCACAACGGCTTTGATTCGCGTTTGAAGAAAAGCGTTTATGTCAACAGCAACACAATTAGTTGCTTGATGTGGTAATTGATCATTATAATTGGCATAATTTGTTATCTTTCCCTTTCATTTCGTTAGAAAATTGGTGAAAGAAACTGAAATTGCTCAACACTCTTAGTGGATGTTTTGAAAATTATTTCTTTCATGTAGGAATCAATGGCATGACACCTCCACACAAACACGAGTTTACAAATGGATGGTCCGACGAGCTTGGCTTCGACAAGACTTTGTGGGCAAGTGTGCGCCAGCCTGTGATCCCTCCACTTGTTTAGGAGCCGAAGGTTTTCGCTGCTCTGTGAGTCCAGCCTCACGCTATACCCTCCAGTCTAGGACCAAGAGACCGAGCCTTCGGCCCAAGTCCCGTGACTCAACTCTCAACTGGAGCGGGCAGGCTTGCACAGTGCAGCCACCAACCCAACCAGACAAGCCAAAGATATGTTCCATCACCTTGTGCCCCGCTTGGGTCACAAGTTGGAGCTACCCAACTCGACACATCTAACCAATGTTTCGTATGCTTATAAACACTCGTTTGTGTGATTTTCTAGCCAATGTGGGACTTCTCCTATTCTAACATGAAAATAGATCCAAAAGGATGATAGTCATCGGTATCGATCTCGTTTTATTTGTTATGATTGATGGTTTCTGCTTAAAATATACCTTATCCTGAGGAACTATTTGTGGAAGTAAAAAAAACCGAATTCATTAAGATGCTACTTGAATCTTCCATCCCATTAATATACATTATGAACATCATTTGAATTTGCAGCAAATACTATCATACTTCATATATATCTTCAAATGTGGGTGTGTATTCTTATTTTTGTCATTTATTTTTGTTTTATGAAATAATTGTTAAAATTTGATTATGTAAAGGGAGGTATCTTTGACTGACATACTTGCACCGACACCCAATAAGAATTCTTCATATATATTTGTAATTAACTATAGTAAGCGTGTTTTAAGAAATTGCGTTAATACTATTACCTCAATTTGATTTAAAACATTTGAAATAAGGACCCAATATTTTTTATATAGACTTCATTCCCGGAATAATAATTGGCATTTTTATTTCCGAATTTTGTTCGTTGGTGGTTGTTATTTGGTGGGGAAGATTTTTTAAACGCCTTGTATTACTTAATCGAAAGCTCTTCATCTTATTAAATGACTTTTATTTTATTTTTAGTAAACCAATATAAATCTTTATTAATCCAAAAACATTAACACCTAGTTGTGATATTTAAATGCTGTATTGATTTGACGTTAATTTAAAGGTCATGGACTCTAAGTCCCACCTAATGTTAGGTTGTACATTATATCGCTTTGTTATAGACTTTTGTATGCGCATAACTAAGGATTTTTTGAAGGAATTTTTTTAAGCGGCGAACATTATCCCAAGGCTTGGAATATCATTGTAGATCATGAAATGTCTTACGAATAACGTTGTCGTGGAGCCAACTATTTCACTATCTTTTCCGTTGTTTGGAGTAATCATCCCATATCTTTTTTTCAATTAAGCATCGATGCGTCTAGACCAGTGATAACAAGTGGGTGTAAGAGCTATTTTTAGATACTCGAAAGGTATGCTCTTAGCAGCGCTGCTTGGGACTCTGATGCGCTTCCTGATGTTAATGTGATAAAGCCTTAGATTTTTGATTGGCCCTAACAATTCCATTTCCGCACGATATGGGTTTTTGCAATATTATTGTGCATGGCGATTCTCTCTTAATGTGGCCAACCTCTTGAAGTCGTGTATTAATGATGATTTTTACTTTGGTTTTTGGGTGATTAATGACCGTAAAAGCTTTAGTTGTGTTTGTTTTCGTTTTCAGTTGCTCATGTGAGAAAGCGTTGGTAATGTTGTTCATTCACTAACTAAATTTTCTTTAGTTTTTCCGTCGATTCTATTTGGAACGAGTAATTACTCTTTATTGCATATGTTGTCACAACGGCTTGATTCGCGTTTTCCAAGAAAGCGTTTATGGTCAACAGCAACACAATTTAGTTTGCTTGATGTGGTAATTATCATTATAATTGCATAATTCGTTTATCTTTCTCCTTTCATTTCGGTTAGAAAATTGGTGAAAGAAAAACGAAATTGCTCAACACTCTTAGTGGATGGTTGAAAATTATTTCTTCATGTAGTGATCAATGGCATGACACCTCCACACAAACACGAGTTTAAAAAATGATGGTCGACGAGCTGGCTCGACAAGCTTTGTGGCAAGTGGTGCGGCAGCCTGTGATCCCTCCCACTGTTAGAGCCGAAGGTTTCGCTGCTCTGTGAGTCCAGCCTCACGCTATACCCTCCAGTCTAGGAGCAAAGAGACCCCGAGCCTTCGCCCAAGTCCGTGACTCAACTCTCAACTTGGGAGCGGGCAGGCTTGCACAGTGCACAGCCAACCTCCAACCAGACAAGCCAAAGATATGTTCCATCACCTTGTTGCCCGCTTGGGTCACAATTGGGAGCACCCAACCTCGACACACTAACCAATGTTTCGTATGCTTATAAACACTCGTTTGTGTTATTTCTAGCCAATGTGGGACTTTCCTATACTAACGATGAATATAGATCCAAGGATGTAGTCACGGTCGAATCTCGTTTATTGCTATGAT
>PGTU02000008.1:21885285-21956859 GCA_002896215.2 Cicer echinospermum | reverse complement strand
TCTAAGACTAGTGAGAACAAGACAATTACATGCTATGAATGTGGTAAAACTGGTCACATAAAGTCAGAATGCTACAAATTGCAGAACAAAAATAGAGCTACAAAACCAAAAGGCAAGGAACCAGTCACCAAAACCAGAAAAGCTTATATTGCATGGAACGACAACGAAGAATCCTCTGCCTCTTCGGATGAAGAAGAAGCGAATCTGTGTCTCATGGCAAATACCGACTCAGAATCAGAAAATGAGGTTAGTTCACAATCTAATCCAACCTATGATGAGCTACAAGAAGCCTTCAATGAGCTGCATGATGATTATGTGAATTCCATAAAATAGTTGTTAAGCACAAAGAAAATGCTTGAACAAATGAAAAATGACCATAACGAAATTGAAAATTTATGTGAACAACTTAAAAAGGATTCACATGACAAATCTGCAAAATGCATTGAACTTGAGAATAATGTTGCATCATTAAAATCTGATTTATTGAAGTTTGCTAAAAGTAAAGATAAACTGAATGTCATACTTAGCAATCAAAGACATGTTCATGAAAAATCTGGTTTAGGATATACACCAAATATGCATGTTAAAAGAAATAAAAACAGATATGGTATTGGTTATATGCAAACCAGAAATGTCAAACATGGTCAAAAATCTGCTATTGCTAAGAGTATGTATGACATCTTTACTAAACCAAACAAACATTCATCCTTTGATGGCAAATGTCATTTCTGTTGCAGAAAGAGACATTTTGTGTCAAATTGCAAATTTAAAAAATTAGCCAATAGAGGATGGAAGCAAGTTTGGATAGCAAAGAAATATGTGTTTGACACTAACCATCCAGGACCCAATTTAAATTGGGGACCTAAAACAAAATTCTGATTGTATGTTGCAGGTGTGCTTGACATCCCACGAAGCATTCATGGTATTTAGATAGCGGATTGCTCAAAGCACATGAACAGGTGATCAAATCCAAATTCTTGTCCTTGCACTGTTAATGGAAGGAGGCTTGTCAAATATGGTGACAACAACAGAGGAAAATATTGGAATTGTGACATAGGCCATGAGTCAATCTGCAGTAATCAAAAACGTGTTATAATGTTGAAGGATTAAACACAACTTGCTGAGTATAAGCCAATATGTTGATAAAGGTTTTCAAGTAAGTTTTCATCACAAATCTTGCATATTCAGCATTAAAAGATGACAAAACACAATAAGCTAGTTGGTGACCAGGAAATTAACAACATTTACATGTTGGATTTCAATTCGTACCAGTGCTATATACTGCTTGTTATCCAATTCAGATGAAACATGGCTTTGGCATAAAGAATAGCTCACATCCATATAAATCATTTGAATAAACTTGTCAGCAAACAAGCTAGTCTTAGGTCTACCAAATAGGAAGTTTCTAAGGATAGACTGTGTGATTCATGTGAGAAAAGTAAACTGGTTAAGACTCCCCTTCCCTCTTATATTAGACTTGTTAGAACAAATAGAGTTTTGCAAACTAGTTCACACTGGACCTTTTTGGACCTGCCCAATTAAGAGTTTAGGTGGGAAACCTGTATGGATATGTGCTGGTTGATGATTACTCAAGGTTTCACATCGACTTATTTTCTGGCTCATAAGAGTGATACATTCTCAATTTTAAAAATTTGCTGCTTTAGTTCAAAATGAGAATGATCAGAAAATTGTTTCAATAAAAAGTGATCATGGAGGTGAATTCCAAAATGATGCTTTTCAAAATTATTGTGAACTACATGGAATCAACCACATATATTCTGCCCCTAGGACACCACAGCAGAATGGGGTAGTGGAGAGGAAAATTAGATCCCTAGAAGAGTTACTAGGACCATGCTTAAGGACTCCAACCTACCTAAGTACTTTGGGCAGATGCAATTAGTACAACCACTCATGTTGTAAAATAGAGTTCTCATTAGGCCCCTGCTTAGGAAAACACCCTATGAGCTTTACAAGGGTAGAAAATCCAAACATTTCCTACTTTAGAATCTTGGTTGTAAGTGCTTTGTGTTGAACAATGGCCAAAGAACACCTAGGAAAGTTTGACCCTAAGGGCAGATGAAGGTATCTTTTTAAGGATATTTCCAAACTAGTAAGGCCTATAGAATCTACAACAAAAGAACAAAGACCATAGAAGAGTCAGTTCATGTAAAGTTTGATGAATTTATTTACAGAAAACTTGAACAAAACTCCTTCTAAGGTTGATGACATTTTGGACGAAGTTTAGAATCTGAACCACTAGAACAACCTATAGCTGACCCTCCATCTAGATCAGACCTTGTAGAACCTATAGAAACCAGTGAGTTGCCTAAGGAATGGAAGTTCAACAGAAACCACCCTTTAGACAACATTATAGGCGATATCTCTAAAAGGTGTTGCAACTAGGAGAAACCTTAGTCAGTTTTGTAACTTTACAGCCTTTGTATCTCAGATTGAACCTAAGAACATTAAGGAAGCCCTGTTAGATAGTGAGTGGATACTTGCTATGCAAGAGGAGTTAAACCAGTTTGAGAGAAACAAGGGTGTGGAGTTTAGTACCTAGGCCAGAGGGTAAGCATGTCATAGGAACTAGATGGGTGTTCAGAAACAAGTTGGATGAGAATGTGTGATAACAAGGAACAAAGCTAGACTAGTAGCCAAGGGTTATAGTCAAGAGGAGGGAATAGATTTTGATGAAACCTATGCCCCTGTAGCTAGATTAGAAGCCATAAGAATTTTATTGGCTTATGCTTGTATAATGGACTTTAATTTTTATCAAATGGATGTGAAAAAGTGCCTTTCTCAATGGTGACCTTCAAGATGAAGTTTTTGTTAGCCAAACACCTGGTTTTGAAATCCTGATTTTCCTAATCATGTGTATAAGCTCTTAAAGGCCCTCTATGGGTTAAAACAAGCTCCAAGAGCTTGGTATGAGAAGCTCAGCAATTTCCTTATTCAACAAAACTTTTTAAGAGGAAATGTTGACAAGACCCTTTTCACAAAAACTACTGGAAATGTATCTTGCTTGTCCAAGTATATGTTGATGACATAATATTTGGATCTACAAATAATAAACTGTGCAAAGAATTTGAAAATTTTGATGAAAGGTAAATTTGAAATGTCAATGATGGTGAACTGTCATATTTCTTGGGATTTCAAATTAACCAAAGCAAGCAAGGCATTTTCGTTAGTCAATCTAAATACTGTTCTGATTTGATAAAGAAATTTAACTTTGAAAATTCTTAAATCCATTGATACACCCATGAGTCAAGGAATTTCTTAGACCGAGATGAGAAAGGTAAACCTGTAGATGTTACTAGATTTCGTGGTATGATAGGATCTTTGCTCTACCTTACAGCAAGCCGACTAGACATCATGTTCAGTGTTTGTATGTGTGCAAGGTATCAATCAAATCCAAAGGAATCTCACTTCAGTGCAGTTAAGAGAATTTTTAGATACTTGGTAGGAACTAAGAGTCTTGGATTGTGGTATCCAAAAGGATCAACTTGTACTTTAGTTGGTTACTCAGATTCAGACTTTGCCGGGTGTAAACTCGACAGGAAAAGTACCTCAGGAACTTGTCATTTACTTGGAAACTCTCTTGTATCATGGTTTAGTAAGAAACAGACAAGCATCGCTTTATCAACTGCTGAAGCTGAATATATTGCAGCTGGGAGCTGTTGTGCTCAGATACTTTGGATGAAACAGCACTTATTGGACTTTGGTGTTGACTTGGGAACAGTACCTATCATGTGTGATAACACAAGTGCAATAAGTATAACCAAGAATCCAGTAATGCACTCCAGGGCCAAACACATTGAAGTAAGACATCATTTTATAAGAGACCACTTTCAAAATGGAATCATTAAGCTTGAGTATGTTAACACTGCCGAACAGTTAGCTGACATCTTCACAAAAGCTTTACCAAGAGAAAGCTTTCTGTATATAAGGATGAAACTAGGGATCATTGATCCTAGTGAGGTATGATCGTTGATTTGTTTTCTGGGATTTCTGGTGTTTGCAGTTGTTTCTTCAGTTAAATCGATTTGGAAATCGATTACCATCATGGTAAATGGTTTATAAAATCGATTTGGGAATCGATTGCTTAGGCCCCAGAATTCAAAGTTCAGAAATTTTTTTTAACTTACCCGAGCGTCGATTGGGAAATCGACTAGTTCTTCTTGTAACGTTAAGACAATCGATTTGGACATCGATTAAGTAAAACTAGAATTCGATTTGGAAATCGATTTGAAATAAGACCGTTGTAACTAGCCGTTATGAGTAATAATTGATAAATCGATTGACATTACCAGTAACGGTAACCTAATCGATTTGGAAATCGATTTACACGATTAAGGGTTTAAATAGGAACAGTTCTCAATCGATTTCTGCACTGCATTTCTTCAGTTTTCACTAATTTTCTCTGATTGCTTCATCCTTCTGTCTCTGCTACTGTTATTTTGTTGCTATCTACACTCAATCTACAATCTATCTACTTCAATATACGAATATGGCAAGAGTAAAACAAACCCAGGCACGCACTCCTTCACCTTCATCATCTTCAACAAGTGAAACCCCTTCACCACCACCAACTCTAACAAAAGAGTACCCATACCTACACATAAAATACTTGCCAAAGACAAAGGCAAGGCACCCGCTCCTATTCAAGAGAAGCCTAAAAAGCGGATGCCATGAAGGTAATTTCACAAAAGAGGAAGAAGAAACCTGTTTCCTCACCTCCTGCCAAGAAAGTACCCGCATCCAAGGAAAAAGATGCTGAACCTTCTATACCATCAGACTTTCTGAAGAGAAAAATCCATGAGGGTAGAACTCTGGATTTTGCATACTTTGATACTGACGGTTTTACGTTTCAGAGTCATCTGCGTTTTCACGGTCTTGAGAGCTTTCTATCTTCTACACTCGACAGTTATCCACGTTTGATAAGGGAATTTTATTCTACGTTTAAGTTGACAGAAGAAGGTTTTAAGGCTCAAGTCAAAGGTAAAAGGATTGCTATGTCATTTGATGATTTTTCTACCTTATCAGGATTGCCTTTTTACGGAAAATCTATCGACGGCAGTTCTGAAGCTGATACGGCTGACGAAGGCTGGGAAGAATCTGTTGACAGGCATGCTGCAGTAAAGGACCTGATGATTGATGGTTTTGTGGAAACCATTTCTTTACCTATCGGTCAAATGAAGGTCCAACATCGGATGTTGATGTACACACTGACCAGGATGCTTGTACCTCGTTCAGGCAACCATGCAGTAGTTCAGAAATTGGACATACTACTGTTATGGGGTTTACCAAAGGAGCTCAGGATGAGCTGGACTTGGATTATGCTAAGGCACATGCTGGAAGCTTCACAGAGCAAGCTTATGTTGCCTTATCCACAACTGATTACCAAGATTCTTAAACATTTCAAGGTTTCGTCTGTTAATGAAGAATCTGCAAAAACCACTCTGATATTTGGAGAATCAATTGTGAATCAAATGCAATTGAAAAGGTTACATGGTATATGGATAAGACCTCAAGCTACTGTTGAACCAGCACAACCTCAGCCACAACCTCAGACTCAAACTGCTACTGCCTCAGCCCCTCCTGATTTTGTTGCTAAGGTAATGGAATTCATAGAAGCTCAGATGGCACACAATGCCAAGATGCTAGAATCACAGTCCAGAATGGAAGCTAACTTAAGGACTCTCCAGGCATCCTTGAATTCGGTTGTTCAGGATGTGGATGCAATTCAAGCTCACTTGGGTATCAAACTGTCATTTGAAGACATTGCAGACATCGGTCGTCAAGCAGCAGAGGAACCTAACCCAACTCCCCTAGATCACCCTGAGACTCACGTTGAGGAGACACCTGCTGAGGGTAATACAGCGGTCTCTGCCTCTCCCGTAGATAATAGTGAGGACCAGCCTAGACTAGGAGATTAGGAGTTTAGGATCTGTGCTGTTTTGCTATGACTTGTTGTACTCATTTGATCTATATCTATAATGAACTAAAACGTTTATCTCATCACTCTCTGAATTCATTTGTCTTAATCCTTTGATATGCTCATTAATTGCTCTGTTTTTCATTGCTCTGATATACAATGTTTTATGATTTCAATCCCCACTGCTTATGTTCTTTAACATAGGGGGAGGAAATTTTTTTCTGCCTTTTTTCCTTAACTGACAAAGGGGGAGAAAAATTTATAAAACATTTGTTGCATTTACTTGCTCTGATGACTTTGCTCTGATGACTGTAAATGATTTTTTTTATGTAATAATGAACTGATTTTAATATAATAGCATGTGTACTGTTATGCTAAGATGCTCTGATACTTCCGTTTCTATGATATGGTAATGGTACATATATGCTATGAAATGTTGTTAATATTATGTCTTGAAATGCTCAACTCAAGTTAAAATTGTATGATTGTCACTTATGCAAAAAGGGGGAGATTGTTGGACTTTAGTCATTTGAATCCTAATTTTGACATAATTAACAAACATACAATGTTCATACATCATATGATAAATCTAACATTTTAATTGAGCAAGATTTCAAGAACAACAATCCAATCCTACACACTTGATACAAATTTCTTGGAACACAAGAAATCAACAAAAGTTGATCATTGACTGAGTAAATCGATTGGGAAATCGATTTCATAACAAGGGTGTAAGGAAACATAATTGTTTGTGATTGTATAATCGATTAAGCAATCGACTGGCACAATTAGAAATGAAAATTGCACAAGTCAGTGGCACCCTGTTTTACAGGCTAATCGATTGGAAAATCGATTGTACACATCACAAAGTAAAACTGATTGAAACCAATCGACTGGCAAATCGATTGATCAAGTCACAGTGAGAATCCAATTTCTAGGGTAATCGATTGGCAAATCGATTGCTTAGATAATATTTGAAAAATGACTTAACCTGTGACAAACACAATCCATTGGACAATCTATTGTGTGAATTTCAATCATGTTAAGTTTAGTTGCAATCGATTGGGAAATCGATTAAATCAGGTAAACCTTTTTGAAATCACAGTGAACTTTGAACTTGTGGCCAAATCGATTCTGAGTATTTTTTGTAAAATCGATTATGAGACTTAGTATAAATCGATTAAGTAATCGATTGTAATCGTGTGATTTTTACTTTGAACAAAACACCTGCAATCGATTACGAAATCGATGCATATAAGTCTTAACATAATTCACTGAAAAGAGTTTGTTTAAAGAATCGATTGGCAAATCGATTGGCTTATGTAGTTTCAAGATTCAATAAAAACAAGACCCGCGATAATCGATTGGCAAATTGATTAGACCTGTTTTATAACTTTAAAGAATCGATTGGCAAATCGATTTATTAGTTGTTTTTCAGAAACTATATAAACTGTTTTCAAATCTTTCTCTCATTAACAATTCATGAAAAGTGATAAACACTCATAAACTCTCATTAACACAATAAACATGTTGTTAGCATTCTGATATTGCTTTTTCAGATCAAAGCCAAAAAAGATTATCCATAATCATTGAGAGAGCTGAAAAAGTATTCTTGAGAGAAAAGACAATGTTCTCATAATCCATCATTGAATAACCAGATTCGTGAGAAGACACATTGTTCAAGATTGAAGACTTCTTTTACTACTTCTTTTTATTTTGTTTGAAATAAATACTTTGTAAAGAAAACGACTGCTAGAAATCCAGCTAGAAACTGGTGGCGATCTTCTTGGGTGAGAGGCCTCATCAAGAAGGAGCCGTACTTTGATTTTGTGTGAGTCTGCTGATTGACTACAAGGATCAAGGGGTGAGCAATAGGAAAGAGATTGTGACAGATAGATAGGTTTCGAGGAAACTGGACAATCTGTAAACAATTCACAATTCTTTCTATTGGAGAAAAGCTGAAATCCAGTTGGATTGTCAAGACTGGATGTAGGTTGTCTCGTTGACAACTGAACCAGGATAAATCTTGATGCATTCTATCCTTTATCTTTTTACTTTTAATTGCTAATCGTGTATGCCACATTATAATTCCGCTGTGTATGTAATATTGCTTTAATTTGATTAAAGACTGATATATTTTGATTATTTCGAGGTCATAATAATCAACATTTGTCATGCCTCTCAAACTGGAGGACATTTTGGTCCTCAACGAACAACAAGAAAAGTCTTAGACTCAGGTTTCTTTTGGCCCACTTTGTTTAAAGATGCTTTTGAGACTTACAAAACTTGTGAACAGTGCCAAATAGCAGGAACAACAATCACTCGTAGGAGTGAGATGCCTTAACAACCTATGCTTTTCTATGAAGTATTTGATGTGTGGGGCATTGACTTTATGGGCCTTTTTCCTGTATCTTTTGGTTATGTCTATATTTTACTAGCTGTTGATTATGTTTCAAAGTGGGTGGAAGCAATACCCGCTAGGACTAATGATTCTAAAGTTGTTGCAGGTTTTATCAAATCAAATATTTTTTGCAGGTTTGGAGTACCCCGAGTCATCATAAGTGATCAAATATTTTTTGCAGGTTCGGAAGTAGGGGGTTGTGCATAGAGTTTCTACACCTTATCATCCTCAGACTAATGGGCAAGCTAAAGTCTCAAATAGGGAAATCAAACAGATCTTAGAAAAGATGGTGCCGCCAAACAGGAAAGATTGGAGCCACCGACTTGAAAAAGCTATTTAGGCTCATAGAACAACCTATAAAACACCAATAGGAATGTCCCCTTATCGACTTGTGTTTGGTAAGGCATGCCACCTCCCAGTAGAAATAGAGCACTGTGCTTATTGGGCGGTCAAGAGTTGTAAGCTTGAGATGGAGAAAACAGGTTTGGAGAGAAAGCTTCAATTGCAACAACTTGAAGAGCTTAGACTTGAAGCTTACGAGAACTCTCACATCTATAAGGAGAAAACTAAGTACTTTCATGATAAGATGATTTCTAGGAAGAAGTTTTCCATTGGCCAAAAAGTTTTATTGTTCAACTCCCGTTTGAAAATTATGGCTGGGAAACTTCGATCGAAGTGGATTGGCCCTTTTGTCGTTACTAACATTTTTCCTCATAGTGCAGTGGAAATAAAAAGTGAAAACACCGAAAAAAATGTTCAGAGTAAATGGACAACACCTCAAGCTATTCCATGAGAGCTTTGTGCTTGAAGATTCTACCATAGAAGAACTCTCCTTGGAAAAGCCACCTACACTGAAGTTTAAACAGGGAACTCCCTTTCCTTACTCTTATTTTATACTTGTTACTTTCATTGAGGACAATGTGTAATTTAAGTGTGAGGGTATTATTTAGGATTCTATTTGTTATGATTTTAATTATTATAATTTCAAAAATAAAAAATAATAATAAAAATATAAAATATAAAAATAAAAAATAAAAAAATGGACATTGCATTGCATGCTTTTCATTACATTTTATGGTTGTAAATGTTGAGAGTTTGTTTGGATTGGCATGATTAGATAGTATTTTGCATTCTTGGTAGCATTTGTGATAAGTCATTAACCTTTGTGTGATTTTTTAGCCTTATTATGAATGAAATACATTTTTCGATTTTTTTTTTCTTGTGTGTTATCTCACTCATGATTGCTAGTTATGCCAGAACTTGACTTGACTCTTGTCCGCATGCATATATTGAAATGATATAGGCATTTGTTTCTAATTAAGCTACCAGTCAAATAAGCCTACCCTATAATTATCCATTTGTTTAAGCCCCTTTCCTTACATAAGTGTAGGGGTGCTCAACTTGTTTGTTTAAATTTGAGAGTGATGAAAATATATATATATCTGAGGAAAAATAGTTGTGTTATGAACAAAGAGAGTATGAAAATAAAAGTTAATGATGTTTTGTTGAGTTACTTAATGTTGTTTTTCTCTCTTCGTCATTACTCCTTTATTCTCTTTGATTTTCAGCCCTAGTCTCCTTAGGATTATCTCACCCTTACCTTGGCCACGTTACAACCTAAATAAAGACCTTTTGATCATTATTTGCATGTGTTTCAAATATAGATTATAGAGGCTTGTCAAGCCTATGGTAGTGCTAGCTTTCATGATGTGTTTTGAGTGTAAACAGTAGCCCAAACACTTTGAGCGTAAACACTTTGAGAGAATTTTATATCCCAGGAGGACTCTATCACTTATGATACATTTTTTAGTTAACTTATCCTCTTGTTTGTCTTGGTTGTGATAAAAACTATTCATAATTGCCTTAAGCTAGAAATATTTTTCTCTCTCACCACTTTGCATTCATAAGAATATTCGGAATCACATGCATTGTTTTGCTCGGAGTGCAAAACTTTAAGTGTGAGAGAATTTGATCATAGCATTTGGGCACATGTTTTTACCTTTTTAGTTTGGTATTTTAAAAAGCTCTGTATAGCTTAGATTAATATTTTTAGCTTGTTTCTAAACTTTGGGAATTTGAATTATAATTTTATTATTTGCATTTTAATTTATTATTTATATTTTGACTCTTTCTTGCTCTGTAGGTCATAACTTGAGCTCTGGATATCGGATTGGCACATATGAACAAGCGTTGGAAAGATAAAAATCTGAGCTACAACTTTTGTGTTAGAAGGAAAGACCAATTCTGAACTTTACAGGGCCGAAATTGCAAATTTTGTAATCCGGATATTTGTAATAATTTTAATTAGCAGGCCACTTGTTTTTAAACCCTAAACCCTAAAGTCCAATAACAAGTACTATATATTGGCAGTTTTGTTTCTTTTCTAAGGACGGAAAAAATTAGGATTCAAATTGCTACAAGAAATAAACAGTTCTATTTTTAAATTCATGGAAGGCTAATTTTATAAGATTAACCCACGAGTTCAGAGTTTCATCAACACCTTGAGATTCAGGTTACACTGTTAATTTCTATTCATGATTCTATATTGTTTATTTGATTATATTGATATTTTTGATTGCTTAAATTGAATTTCAAGAGAATTGATTAAATTTATTTGACATAATTTGGTTTCGGTTTCTAATTTAATTGAATTATATATTTTGCGACGCTTGATCGTTAATTATAATATTTTGATGATTGTGATGCTTAATTCAATCAAAGAAACCAAATTCACATAGGATTGATTACGCTTGTTTGATCAATTCTATAGTCAAATAAGAACAGAATCACATATTAGAAATTAAACTCATTGATAGAATCTGTGATAGGTTTGAAACTTGAATAAGTGGATTAATTGTTTTGCTCATCCGTTAAAACAAAAATCTAAAAAACCCCCTTTTTAATTTCAATTTTCAATTCGATTTTTATTACTATATCAGAAGTCCTTGCAAAATGATTCGAGTTATTACCTCTATTTACATTTTATCAATTGTATTTGGCCTGTGTGCGACAGCGAATCAGGTTCCATGTACCACTCTTTGATGTGATGTGGGGAGTTAAAATTCTTGGGGCAGTGCTTTTGTACAGGTGGCTGCCAAGAATACCCTAGAGGTATGAGCTATGTCTGATAGGCCTCATAGCCCCGGTGTATTTTGATGTTGAATACTTTGGATTTTTATTTCAAAAACTATTCTACTACTTGTAAATGTTGTTGACTTTTGTTGTAACACCCCGTTTTTCAAAAGCGTGAGTGTATTTTTTTTTTCCAAAAGGAATTAAAATAAAACAGGAAAATAAATAAGGTAACACACGTTTGGATAAATATTTAAGTCGTAATACAACGACAAATAAGTCAACAGAATTTACGAGCAGCGGAAAAATTCTTAATCCATGAATTCAAAATATATACATAACAAAAGCAGTACAGTCTTCCAGTTTAAAAATAAATGCAACCCAAAAGAAAGACATTCGTTCCCTCTGTGACGACCTAGTCTGATCATTTTACAAAACAACTAAACACCATGAGTGATCTCCACGCGCCCCGTGAGATCCTCCTAACGTAGCTGCAGTCAAGCGTTCCCATCTCCATTTCCGTCCATAGGGTACGAACCGGTAGGATCGTCCTGACTCTCATCTGAGGGCAAAGCCCAGATTTCCACAATAATTGTAAAGGTCACCAACCAAAAATAACAGTACTGGTTATTCTTTTGAAGATATTTTTTTGATGAAATTGTATTGAAACTAGGATGCTGAAAAAAAAGATCTCCTGAGAATCTTCCAGATAATAATAAAGAGAAAATTCAAAAGATGGAAAAGACAGTTGGAAAGAAAATCTTTATTCCTACTAAGAATAACAAATCCGAGAAACCAAATCATTCTTTGGAAACAATGATGTCAAAAACTCAATGCCCCAAAAAGGCAAAGAAGATGCCAACATGTCCATCAATGTTGATTGATGATTTTATAGAACTTCAAAAGTCAAAGAAAATGGATGCAACCAAGTCGGACAATGGAGAAAAACTATGCAGCAACATTCATTCGAGATCAAGTCAACCTCTTAAAGTAAACTCAAAATAAGCCATTATCAAGCAAAAATAGAGGAGAAGACTTACGACAACCAGAAGTTATGGAAGATATTGCACAGCTGTAGAAGATATCAATGAAGACGTGACAGACAAAAATAGAGAAGAAGAAAAAGGTAAATTATTTTTTGTATTTCATGATAATGATCTCCGTACATATCATGTATATAATTGTTACAAAATATGTGATGTAGGAACATCAAAAAGAAAAACTCGTGGGAAAACCTTGTGCAAAACGATTCATGGAAGAACTTTGGAAGGGCGTGAAGAAGTGACCTTTAATGAGGATGGTCAACCTATTGGGCCTAGTGATAAAGTAGTATCTGACTTGAGCCTTTTCTTAGGAACATTGGCTAGGAACTCAACATTTTGTCCTCTGATATACACAAATTGGTCAGGAATGCCCGATAAAAATATAAGACGCTTCTGGAGATATACTAATGTATGTGTGAGTTTGAATGTCTGATTATTAAAAAATAAAATTGATTTCATGATGTTTTTTATCTAATAATTTTTGTAGCAAAAGTTTGTCTTGCGGTTGAAGCACGAGATTGGGTTGAGACTACCGTTAGAGATGCATGGAGAAGATATAAGCACAAAATTAAGAAGGATCATTTTTTGAAGTATTCCAACCTGACCGAGAGACTCAAACATCGTCCTCCAAAGGTGCCAGAATCTCATTTTAGAAAGCTTTGTGAATATTGGAATTCAAAACCTGTACAAGTAAGATTATTAATTATCTTATGTATTATGCCTCATTTTGTGTATAATAATATATGTAAGTAAAATTTACCGTAGTAATTTCTTCAACTATAAATGCAGGAAATTAGTGAAAGGAACACTAGAAATAGAGCTCAACTAAAATGGGTGCATCGAATGGGTCCCAAGAAATTCTCTTTAGCTCGTGAAAAATTTGTAAATTTTTTTCATCCTTTACTTATGGTATATAGTTTCAAATTTTGTTGTGTTAAATTATGGGTTGTTTTTGTTTTGAAATTCTTTTTATTTGTGCAGCTTGCAAAGGAAAAAAGAGAGCCTACTCAAGCAGAAATTTTTGTTGAAACTCGGAAAGGAAATAAAGGAAAACCATTGGATGTAGAAACTGAAAAAGTAATTGTAAGTTAAAGATATTGTTACAATAACTTACATATATACTCTATTTTTTCATAAAATATTGTTTATAATAGTAGATAACAATAATTACTTGTAATTTTTGCTAGTCCCAACTTCAAGAAATGGTTGAAAATGAAGAAAGTGATACAGAAGCATTTGAAGCTATTTTTGGGAAGGAGCGTCCTGGCATGGTACGTTGTTATGGGAGAAATGTAACTAAAACTTCCTTAAAGCGAAAGGAAGAGATAAATGCTTTGAAAAAAGCACATAATGAAGAAGTCTCAGTCTTAGTGGAAAATTTTGAAGATAAGATTGGTAAATTGCAACATGCTTTCAAAACTCTAATGCAACATTGCAATCCTCAAATTAATATGGAATCAATAGAAGATTTGTTAGGATTTTCTCATGGTAATGCTAATGGTTCCCCAAATGAGGCTACAGTACAAATGCATTCCTCTACATCAACTCATGCTCCATGTCTTGAAAAGGTAATCATATATAGCAATTGTTATTATTGTTGGTTAATTGACCTTGATCTAAATTCTTGTTATAAGAGTGAAATTGAGAAAAAAAAATGTTCATTTGGACTTAATTTGGTTTCAGTTTTGTATCATCGTTTAGTTGGACTTAATTTTTTTTTTTTTATGCAGCAAGACATCAATGGAGACGGTGAAAATGATAATGAATTATTTCAAGATGACGATGTAGGTGATAAATTTCAAGATGATGAATTTGAAATGTACGATATAGATAATGAATCTGAAGAAGATGCACTTGAATGAGTTGGATGATTAATTTATGGATGATTTTGGATGATGTTTTTTGTTAGGCTTGTACTAATTGAAGCGTCAAAACTTCAAGAAACTATATTTTGTTATTTTGCTATACTTGTACTTTAAAGTGCTAAACTTTATATATTATGTTATGACATTTTGTTTTTACATCGTACAATGTATTTGAATACAACTTAGTTAACAACTTGTGTTAAATTTCAATTATATTTTCCTTGATTCAATTCTTTTGAGTTATGTATAATTATTATAAGTAAAATAAAAGAGAAGATTTAAATTGAAAGAGTTGTGTATGTAATTAATTATTATATTTATAAAATAATTTATTATAAAAATAATAGCATAATGTCTAGTTTATGATTTATATTGAAATAATAGAAAAATAAAAATTTTATCTACATAATATGAATACGGTTTAAAATTGTTGCATATATGCTCTAGCAACATTTGATTAATGTTCTCATTGTATTCCTTTAAGGCAACATTTATCAATTGTTGTCAGATGTGACAACAATTAAAAAATGTTGCCTTAGATGCGCTGAAAAACTGTTACCTATTCCTACAGTTTAGGCAACGTTTACAAAAAGTGTGCCCAAAAGTGCAAAAAAAATGTTGCCAAAAGTAATAGGCAACGGCCGCATATGAGACGCATGAAAAATGTTGCCTATTCTCTTTGGCAACATTTTTCTGTGTTTTGACAACATTTTCAAATGTTGTTTGAAAAGCAAAAAATGTTGTAGTGAGTTAACACATAACATTTAAGTTTTAAATGCTAAAAATAACTTTTCAACTAAGCATGCACCTTATCAGGATTTTCAATATGCGAAAAGTTCATACAATACTTTGCCAATTAAAAATGAAAGCAAAATGAAGTTCTCAATCCCCTAATGAAAACATAACAAATCAAGACATGGATAAGTTAATGAGTAATCAACATCTAACTCAAACTGAGGGTTTTCACTGAGCCAATCGATTGGGAAATCGATTGGGGTGAAGCATTTTAATGAAAACAGAATCCTGGGCTGAAATCAATCGATTGGGAATCGATTGAGTGAGTACTGAGCCCCCTGGTTTTAAGCCAATCGATTTCCAAATCGATTTGGTCGAATATGGCTGAGTCCCTGACTTAAGGCCCAATCGATTGGGCAATCGATTTCGTAAAGGAATTTTGAAAACTGATTACGAAATCGATTGGCTAATCGATTTTGTCAATTTGGCCAAGCCCCTGTTTACCCATCCAATCGATTGGGAAATCGATTTCCCTGTGTATTCTTTCAAAAATTCATAACTAATTCAATCACATTCATACATAATCTCAAATCCTAACACTTAGCACTGATAACGCAATCGCTACAACATCATTAGTTTCGAAATAGTATTGCAAGCAAACATGTTATCACCAAATTCCAAAACATAACACTTAACATTTATAACACAATTAATACAACATCATGGGTTTCAAAATGGTATTGCAATCCAACATGTTATCACCAAATTCCAAAACATAACACTTATAACACAATTACTACACATACCAAATGAACCAACAATTCACAATTTAACGGGGTGTAGTCTCTCACGGGCAAACACCTGTGCAGTCTCTCACGGACAAACACAATTCCTTCAGGAATGTAAGTCGTAAACATACCACCTATCACAGGTCAGTACTGTTTACCGAGGTGCCACCTATCCCGGGTCAGCACAACTTACCAAACGTAAATCGTAAACATACTGTCTATCACGGACCCGTACTGTTTACCAAGGTGCCACCTATCGCAGGTCAGCACGATTTACCAAAACATACATAAGTGAACGAGACATTAAGAGATTCCCCGTTCTTAATTCTCATCTAACTTAAACCAGGGCGTAGTCTCTCACGGACAAACCCCTGTGCAGTCTCTCATGGACAAACACAATTCCCTCAGGAACGTAAGTCGTAAACGTACCACCTATCACAGGTCAGTACTGTTTACCGAGGTGCCACCTATCCCGGGTCAGCACAACTTACCAAACGTAAATCGTAAACGTTTACCAAGGTGCCACCCATTCCGGGTCAGCACGATTTACCAAAGCACACATAAGTAAACGAGACATTAAGAGATTCCCCATTCTTAATTCTCATTTAACTTAACGATTTTCAAAACAAAACATTCAGTAAATAAGTCATTAAGAGATTCCCCATTCTTAATACTCATTTACTGAAACGATTTTCAAAAACAAATATTAAGTAACCGAGACATTAAGAGATTCCCCATTCTTAACGCCAAGTTAACTTAAACGATTTTCAAAAACAAATATTAAGTAACCGAGACATTAAGAGATTCCCTATTCTTAACGCCCAGTTAACTTAAACGATTTTCAAAAAACAAAATATTCAGTAAACGAGACATTAAGAGATTCCCCATTCTTAATACTCATTTACTAAACGATTTTCAAAAACAAACATTAAGTAACCGAGACATTAAGAGATTCCCCATTCTTAACGCCCAGTTAACTTAACAATTTTCAAAACAAAATATTAAGTAACCGAGACATTAAGAGATTCCCTATTCTTAACGCCCAGTTAACTTAACAATTTTCAAAACAAAATATTAAGTAACCGAGACATTAAGAGATTCCCCATTCTTAACGCCCAGTTAACTTAACAATTTTCAAAACAAAATATTAAATAACCGAGACATTAAGAGATTCCCCATTCTTAACGCCCAGTTAACTTAAACGATTTTTCACAAACAAACACACATTAAGTAAACAAGACATTAAGAGATTCCCCATTCTTAATACTCATTTAACTTAATGGTTTTCAAATTCCACACAAAACAAACTCAAACAAATTCTCACATTCAATTCATAATTTACACCAAAACACATCAATCAACAAACATCAAATATGAACATGCCAAATACGATGAACACAAATCAACATAATAAATTTCATTTATTCAAAATCTTACTTACATGAGGAAAAATCATTTTTCTCAAAACAATACTCCAATCCTAACACAATTCGTTTCCACACAACTACAGATAAGGCCCTAGATGCAAACTAAAAGTTTGGAAGTAGCCCTTACCTTCGCGTTAACTCTAACGTGCGTTTCCGGTACCGCGAGCAAATCCGGTAAAAATCTCCGCTCGCAACGTCGCCTCCAAATTGGTCCCCTAGCACCGTAGCGTGGTAGTGAGCAACTTTCCCTTTTAACTCTTCGCGAAATGAAGCTTGGATCTAGAAGAAACGGAGGGTTTGTGTTTGAATCTCAAATATCGTTTTTCTTCGTTTTCGGATCAAAGAGGAAGAGTGGAGTTGCGAAACCTTTGTTCTAATTCTCACCCAACCTTGGGTTACTAGTTTTGAAGAAAAGAAAGCGACGAAAATGAAAACGGGAGAAGGAGGAAAAAATGGGGTCACGGTTGATCAGAGGAAGAAGATGGAAAATTCGAATTTTCTTTCCTTCCTTTTTCCTTTCTTTGTTTTTCCTTCCTTTCTATTTCCTTCTTTCCTTTATATAACCTTTTCTTTTCCTTTTCCTTCCTTCTAATTTCCTTTCTTTCTATTCTCTCCAAGCAAACATATATATATATATATATATATATATTAAATATAACTTAACAAATATCTCAAAATATCTAGATATTTGTTAAATTACCATTTCACCCGTAACGCATTAAATTCTCCGTAAAGGATTTACCGCACTTAATTTAAATTTATTTATCGACGAGTAATTCTAAACGGTGTCAAAATAACTTTTTGATCCTATAAACTCCATAATATTATTAACTTTGGCTAAAAAGCCTCCGAGCCAAAATCCAAAACATATAAAATACATAAAGTGTACTTTAAAATTATGGGTCTTACATTTATCGTTGTGTTACGACTTAAATATTTATCCAAAAGTATTTCCTTCTTTATTTCTTTGTTTTTATGAATTTGTTTTGAAAAAAAATACACTCGCGCTGTTAATAATCGGGGTGTTACATTTATGATATAATTGTTAATATTATTTGTTAATTTCGGTTGGTGACCTTTTACATTATTATGGAAAATGGGCTTTACCCTCAAATGATACACGAGTTCGTTCCACCGATTGTTACCTTGACGAAGGAAACGTCATTAGACTTCCCTGATCGACATTCACCGACTGTTTGGGTATATGACCCTATCTCATCGACGGATCTGAATTCTGAGGAGACTGATCCTTCTATGGATGATGAATATGAGGAAGTTATTACGTGGAGAAATACTGCATCAGAAGGAACTTGCGGATGACTGTATCTATAACATAATTGACAATTGGATATTGTTTGGTGGGTCCATGTTCCATTTTTTTGACGTGACCATGGGGATAACATTCTTGGAGCAGTACTTATGTGCAAATGTCTGCCGAGAATACCCATCGGAATGAGCAATGTCTGATACTTTGGATTATTGTCCCAAAAACCATCTTAAGTTGTTGGTATTATATATGATTTAATTATTTATGACTCTTTTCGTTTTGTGTTACGAAAAATTATTTTATTAAGTTGTTTTTTTATAAAAAAAAAAAATGCACTTACGCTATTAAAAATTGGGGTGTTACATTGTGGTATCAAAGCATTCGTAGATTGTAGGTCGACCTGTAGGTTGGGAATCGTTATCTGATCATGCGTCGGGGTAAGTTGTTTGAGTTGTTAGGTCTTGTGTAATTTGTTTATGCTAATGTAGTTGAAAGTTATCTTTTGGAATTCTTCTAAGTGATGTTAAGATTTCTACTTGATGTTGGTTTTGTAGGAAACAATGCATCCAAGAAGGAACAACAATGCAAGAGTCAACATCAACTGGGACGATCAAATGGCTGAAGCAATGAATAACATGGCTGCTTCTGTTGCTGCACAAATAGCTGCAAAGACTCTGCGGGATCTAGAGAAGAAGGAAAGAGAGATCAGTGCTGCTCAGTCAAGGGGATTCGAAGATTTTCGTCGTCACAATTCTCCAAAGTTCAGGGGTGATGAGAGTCTAGAAAAAACCGACCATTGGATTCAAGAAGTGAACAAGATCTTCGAAATGATTAATTTTCAGGCAGGGGTGAAGGTCAACTATGCTACGTATATGCTACTAGGGGATGTTGAATATTGGTGGAGAAGTACAAGGCTTCTAATGGGATCATCTCATGAGGAGGTGAACTGGGAGTCGTTCAAAAGGAAATTTTTAGACAAATACTTTCCAATGAGTACCAGGACTAAGTTGGGCGATGATTTTCTTAAATTCTATCAGGGAAATATGACAGTGGGTGAGTATGCTGCTAAGTTTGAGTCATTGTCAAGACATTTTAGGTTTTTTTCATGAAGAGGTTGATGAACAATTTATGTGTCATTGTTTCCAAAATGGACTGAAGTATGAGATTCGGGACTCTAACCTGCCATTGGGAATTCAGCATTTCCAAGTCTTAGTGGAGAAATATAGAGAAGTTGAGGACATGAAGAACAAGAGGACCAACCGTGGAGGGAACTTTAGTTCTGGGAGGCCCAGTCGGGTGAACCATCAGAACAACAAAGGAAAACAAGATGTCAAACCCTATAACCGACCACATAACAATAATAGGGGTCAGAATCGCCCAATGAACTAGAACTTTGGAAGACAATTGGGACAATTAATTCGATATTTCTGATACGGAGAGGAGGGACATTATGCTAATGCTTGTACCTCTAAGAGTCTTCCATGCTACAATTGCCAGAAGCCATGGTACTTTGCAAGGGATTGCAAGGCTCTAAAGGTGGAACCAACAATGAATGCAACAAGGGCTACTCGTCATACTGCTAAGGGACGCGTTTATTGCATGGATGCTGAAGATGGAAATCAATCTAGCAATTTGATCCAAGGAGACTGCGAGATTGCAGGTAATACCATAACTACACTTTTTGATTCGGGGGCAACTCATTCCTTCATTGTTATGGACTGTGTGAATGGTTTGAAGTCATATGTGTCTTCTCTGCCTTTTGATTTGGCTGTTTCTACACCTGTTAAGACTTTGATCGTAAATATTGTATGTTTACACTATCAAGTAACTATTTAGAATAGAGATTTCTTGATTAATTTGATTTGTTTACGCCTATTTCGATTGCGCCGTATCGGATGTCGCCATTGGAATTGAATGAGTTCAAGGGCCAAATTGAAGATTTTTTGCATAAAGGATTTATTAGACCAAGTGTGTCAGCATGGGGAGCTCCAGTATTGTTAGTTAAGAAGAAGGAGTGAAACTCGCACTTATGTGTGGATTATAGGCAACTTAATAAGGCAACTATTAAGATTCGTTATCCTTTACCACATATCGATGATTTGATGGATCAGTTGAGAGGAGCCGCAGTGTTTCCGAAAATTGATTTGATGTCAGGTTACCATCAGATTCGAATAAGAGATGGAGATATTCAGAAAACTGCTTTCAAAACCCGTTACAGACATTATGAATATCTCGTTATGCCATTTTGAGTTACCAATGCACCAACAAATTTTATGGATTACACGAATAGAATCTTTAGCCCATTTCTAGATATGTTTGTTTTGTTGTTCATTGATGATATATTAATTTATTCAAGGACTGAGGAAGTACATGGAGAGCATTTTCGTCAAGTTCTTGAAGTTTAACGCGAGAAGCAATTATATGCCAATTTGTTGAAGTGCGAGTTTTGGCTAGAAGAAGTGAACTTCTTAGGACATGTGATAACCAACGAAGGAATCGTTGTGGATTCGACAAAGATTGAGACAGTCCTCGCTTGGAAATAGCCTTAGATTATCACTAACATACGAAGTTTCGTCGAACTAAGATTGTAGCTCCATTGACACAACTCACTAGAAAGGATCAACCGTTCGCATGGACAGAGAAATGTGAGGAAAATTTCTAGTTACTTAAGGAAAAGCTAACGACCTCACCAGTATTGGTCTTACCACAACCAGAAGAACCATATGAAGACTCGTGAAAGCAACTAACCTACTCCTTAAGACAATTGAAGACTCGTGAAATCAACTATCCTACTAATGATTTAGAGCTTGTTGCCATAGTTTTTGCACTAAAGATCTGGATTCACTACTCATATGGATGCACGTTCATAGTGTTCAGTGACCATAAGAGTTTGAAATATTTATTTGATCAGAAGGAATTGAACATGCGTCAAAGAAGATGGATGGAGACTCTCAAGGATTTTGATTTCACATTGCAGTACCACCCTGGGAAGGAAAATGTGGTGGCTAATGCGTTGAGTATGAGAAGTGTGTTAGTGTCTTCAATAGTAATGGCTAGACAACAAAAGTTATGGGAATCATTTAGAGACATACACTTGGACGTAGGGTTTGCACCGGGGAATTGAACATGCGTCAAAGAAGATGGATGGAGACTCTCAAGGATTTTGATTTCACATTGTAGTACCACCTTGGGAAGGCAAATGTGGTGGCTGATGCGTTGAGTAGGAGAAGTGTGTTAGTGTCTTCAATAGTAATGGCTAGACAAAAAAAGTTATGGGAATCATTTAGAGACCTGCACTTGGACGTAGAGTTTGCACCGGGGATTTTGAAATTCAGAATGATTAAGATTTTGAGTGGCCTACTTGAAGACATTGCAAATTTTCATGATGACACATTAATCTAAGAGAAGAGGAACCTAATAGTGCTAGGGAAGACAACTGAGTTTAAGATTAGACTAGATAATATTTTGAGATGTAATGGAAGGATTTATGTACCAGCAGTTGCAAATCTGAGGTAAACAATTTTAGAAAAGGCTCATAAGAGTAAATTGAGTATCCATCCCGGAGCAAAAAAGATGTATCATAACTTGAGGCAAAATTATTGGTGGCTAGGAATGAAGAGGCATATAGTGGAGTACGTATCAACTTGTTTAACTTGTCAGAAAGCAAAAGTGGAACATTAACGACCTGCTGGATTGTTACAACCTTTAGATATACCAGAATGAAAGTGGGACAACATTTCCATGGACTTTATAACGGGATTGCCGAAAACAAAGAGAAAGAATGATTCTATTTGGGTGATAGTGGATCGATTAACTAAATCTACACACTTTTTACCAGTAAAGACCATCTATAAGGTAGATAAGCTAACAGAGATCTACATTGCTGAAATTGTGAGATAACTTGAAGTACTGTCGAGTATCGTATCAGACTGTGACCTGAAATTCACGTTGCACTTTTGGGGAGCGTTGCATGAAGCGTTGGGAACAAAATTAAGACTCACAACATCATCAGAGGAATTATGCGGACAACCGTCACAGACCTTTAGAATTCGAGTAGGGTGACCATGTGTTTCTAAGAGTCACACCTACGACTGGAGTTAGCAGAGCCATAAAATCAAGGAAATTTACCCCAAAGTTTATTGGACCATACCAGATTACTACAGGAATTGGACATGTCGCTTATCAGATTGCGTTACCTCCGATATTGTCCAATATTCACGACGTATTTCACGTGTCGCAATTAAGAAAATACATTTCGGACCAGTCGTATGTGATCGAACCGGACACAATTCAACTAAAGGATAACTTATCGTTCGAAGTACTACCTATAAGAATTGACGACAAGAAGATTAAGCGATTAAGGAACAAGAAAATTTCGTTGGTCCAAATGATTTGCAATCCAAATATTGGAGATGCGACTTGGAAACTGGAGAGTAAAATGAGGAAACAACACCCTGATTTGTTTATCAACGCATAGTCTCGAGGAGGAAACTAATTTTTAGGGGGGTAGTAATGTAAGACCCTGAATTTTCTAAAATCTAATTTATGCAATTTTAGTGTATTTTGTGTTGAATTGCTTAGGGCTTTAGCCCACTTTTATTTTGTGAATTAAATATCAAAAATACATTTTGTTAGAGTTAGTAATATGTTTGATATTTTGATATATATATATATATATTTGGAGACCCAATTAAAATTATTTATTAGAGTACAATTTAACTAAGTTACGAAAAATTTAATATCGAACAATTTTTTTTAAAATGTCACGTGTTGCTGATAAATTTATCTATCAATTGAGTTGCGATGAGAGTATATATTTTTATTAAATTAGATTGAGATGTGAGTGAAGTGATGTGTGTAAGAGTGATTAGATGTTATCCAAAAAGAAGCATATGCAATCTTGTTTGTTATTCTGATTCTGATTATGCAGGATGTAAAATAGATCGTAAAAGCACAAGCGACACTTGCCATATCTTAGGTAATGCATTAGTGTCATGGTCCTGTAAAAAGCAAACTTGTGTGGCCCTAAGCACTGTTGAAGCAGAATACATAACAACAGACAGTTGCTCTGCATAGATTCTAGGGCTCAATCAACAATAATGTGACTATGGACTTGATCTCTGATGCATCCCACTAAGATGTGACAATATCAGTGACATCAATATCTCAAGGAACCCACTCATGCACTCTCGGACAAAACATATTGAAATACGACATCACTTTTTGCGAGATCATGTGCTCTAGGGCAATGTTGAAGTAACATTTGTGGATACACATAATCAACTATCATATATCTTTACAAAGCCATTGCCTAAAGTCTCATTCTATAAGATACGAAGATAACTTGACATTTAAAATGAAAATGATCTCTAATGCAAGGTATCTATACTTTGTAAGTCATTTCTCTTCAAAATCTAAAATCTTCACTTGATAAGTTGATAAAAGTGATTATTTGATGTATATATGGTTTTTAAATTTGCATATGTGCTCTAAATATTGTCTTTTAGTGAAAATTCGGCTTAAAAACAAAAATTTTGATATCGTGGCCAAATACATATTGTCTGTATTGAATACACGTTTCCAAAAAATCTTGTATTCGAATACAATCAGTGTGTAGTCGAATACAGTTTCGCGTTTTTCCCTATATATAAGCTTTTCGCGTGTTAGGTCATTTGTTTACAATTTCAGTAGCCGAATACAGATTTTCTCCACTTCCATTTCTCCAAAAATCTCATCCAATCTTACATACAACAGTTACACTATCACTATACCATCATACATTGTATCTAAGATCACTCCAAACTAACAAGTGTCACTTCAAACTCAAATTTCCCAAACCCAAATCCCATTTTTTCCCCAAATCCGAAAAATTCACCTTCTTCAACTTTCACCATGAATGCACGGAAAAGAGGTTCCAGAACAAAACATGTTGTAGTGGGTCCTTCAAAAAAGAGGGCTAGATATGATAATGTGGCAGACTTATCTCGATTGCTTCACTCACCCGAAGAAATCGTCCGGTTAAGAGTCTACTACTCAGAAAAAAAAATTTGATCACTCCTAATTATGGTACTCTTGATTCTTTCTCAGCCTTTAAATTTCCTGAGTTACTTAAGGCCCAACATTTGGAAGCTTTCATTGGTTATAACGGCCCCATCTATCCTGATTTAGTTAGCGCATTTTACTGCAATCTTAAGAAGGAATGGGTTAAGTTGGTGTCTCAAGTAAAGGGCAAATACATTTGAGTTAAAAACTCGAACAATTGGAGAAATATTGCAGCTACCATTTGAAGGTCAGAAACTTAGGTCTGACAATATGTGTGAATGGAAAAACATTACCAAATATGATACTTATGTTTCAGTGTGTCAGTTTGACAAAAACACCATGGAACGTAAACGCGCACAAGCTGGTTCTGAATTTGCTAGGCAACGGTACGAAGTTGGAAATCTGACCGTTGGCAGCAGGCTATTGCATTAGCTTCTAAGCTACATTATGGTTCCTAAGGCTGACAATTACTCTCAAATATCTAAATTTGAGCTTCATAGCATGTTGTTCATGATAGAAGGATCTAAACTCAACTGGTGTTACTTTGTCCACTCTGTTATATTTGCCTCGAAGGACGCTATTAGTTTACCATATGCAAAAGAGGTCATCAGAATCTTGGATCATTTTAAAGTGGATGTTTTTAGAAGAAGTTATGTATAAACCTTCCAAAGACAATGTGCTTCTGACAATGTGCTAAGAAGTTATGTATCATCATGATGTAAAACTTGAACATGTTTAAATTTCACCTATGTTTTTGCTATGATATTCCCTATCTTGTGTGATGTCTTTATTCCCTATAAATTTTTTGTATGCTTGAAATGTTTTTCTGTTGTTTTCCTTCTTTTTTATCATGTCAAAAGGGGGACAAAATTGTATGCTATTGTTGTTAAAGAATTTGTAGGTTTTCAAAATTTTCAAAACATGATGGCATGAACTCAAGCTCAAAGAGAGTAAACATGTATTACAGGGGAGAAAAATCAAAACAATCAAACGTTTTGAAGTCTCAACAACAACAAGGTTTTGTCATCATCAAAAAGGGGGGAGAATGTAAAATACTTATGTTTTTTATGAAGACAAAGACCAAGGAACATGATCAAGTTGAAAGCTCAAAAAGAAGTCAACAATCAAATCAATTACGATCAATATGCTATAAGTCTTATATGCAAGGTACATGATGCAATCTAATATTATTATATTTTAAATGCACCTGAGAACCTTCCATTTTAGCATATGCATTAAAAGAATTTTCAAAGTGTCAAAATGCATGAACAATATTTGAAAATCAAGTTTTTGACATAAATCAAAGTTGAATTCGACTACAACATGTTGTAGCCGAATACAAACTCAAGTCAGTAGTAAAAACTGAATATCTGTATTCGACTACGAGATGGTGTAGCCGAATACAAATGCTAAGTCAATAGCTAAAACTGGACTTTTGCATTTGACTACGAGATGGTGTAGCCGAATACAAATGTTAAGTTAGTAGCTAAAACTGCACTTTTGTATTCGACTACAACATGGTGTAGCCGAATATAAAACCAAGTTACTGACAAAATTCAATCATTAGTATTCGACTACAAGATGTTGTATTCGAATACAAGGTTAAAATTTTCAAATAAAATTGAACATTGCAAGGGGTGTATTCGACTACACTCTTGTTGTAGCCGAATACAACTGTGAAACAATGCAATTTTTTCAGTTCAAATTCAACTTAGATCATTGCATATGTTCATCAAACCTCTAGGAATGATTGCCACTAATCTGAAGTGATGTCAAAACAGTATAAATACTTCATAGATTCAGATTTAACGAATCATTCATTTCCAAATTTTTTCATCATTCTTAGAACAACTTTGAACAAACTTTCTGAAATATTTTGTTTTATTCAAAGTCTTAGTTTCATATTTCAAGTACAAATTTTACATTTTCATATCATTGAGAAAAGTTCTCTATTGTACTTGAGGAAAGTGATGTATTTTCTTCAAGTGTTGTAAACTAAGATGGTGGTGTGCTATCTTAGAGTGATTGTTAGAAGTTTGTAACAGAAGTCTTAGAGTTAGATTTGTACTTATTCTAAAAAATAGTGGAAAATCTCTTATGGCGTGCAAGAGGACCGAATGTGTACCCTTGGTTATAAAGGGAACCAGGATATATTGTTATGTTCTTTATTTTTCTGCCATTATATTTTTCCAAACACTATTCCTAAAGAGAAAAATAATCCACTAAGTCTCTAAAAACTAGAATATATAATAGATAATTGAATGGTAAGCTTGCATCTAAGAACATTTAATACATTCTTCATATCAATAAAGGTAACTTTCTGTTGTATCTAAGAACATTTCATAAATAATATATATATCATATCTTTCTAATTTTTATTCTTTAAAACTAAATGAGAAAACATTAGACAAATATCTTATGAGTGAAATACTGTCATATCTCACCGTAAACTATGTTTTCATTCTAAAATTTGCACCATGTCTTGTAATTCTTAAAGAGATCATTATCACAGAATTAACCGCGCTATCATCAAGCTGCAATTGTCGAAAAGATAGTGGAATATAACTACAAGTTAAAAATAGCATGCTAGCCTGATAACTAATATTACTATTTCATTTTAATTTTATATTACTATTTCGCCAGACGCATGACGAAAAAAGAGACAAATAAGTACCTTGTTGAGAGGCTCAACTTTGGGGTATAGCCTTATATGAGATTATACGAGAGTGATAGCGTTAGAGTAAGTGTGCTGAATCGTTGTAAGTAATAATTAAAATGATAGTACCGATTGTCAAACTCAAGAATTGTGTTTTACTATCGAATTATGTTTAATTACTAAAATTGAATAAAAAGTTTCCGAATTTATTGAAATAATATTTGAAACTAATAAGAGTAATATATTACTCTTATAATAATAAGAGTAATATATACTTATATTTATATATATATATTTAGTTAGTGAATCCAATATATATATATATATATATATATATATATATATAGTTAGTAGTATAGTAAAAGAAAAGTTAACTTACAAGGTACACCCATTTATAGTGTTACATAGTAAGTTTGTGGTTACTAAATCTATAAGTTTTGTTTTCTTCATAAATTATAGTGAGTAATTGTGGTGTTTCGTTCATGATTGATATGTTAGTCTATCATGTTAACTTAATTGATTTTTGACATGTTGTGCTTAAATGAATAGCGAATGTCTTAGATATATTTATAGACTAAGTTTGAATCTTGAGGATGATTAGTTAGATATAGTTTGTTTATTATTTACTACAAATTTCGAGGACGAAATTTCTTTAACGAAAGAAGAATTGTAACACCAGAAATTTTATAATAGATTATTTAATTAACTAAAATACTATTTTATAATTAATTTGATATTTAAAGTATTTTATGTTAAAATGAATATTTTGGAGAAAAGGTTTCTAATAGGGATGAGTAAAATAAATTATTTGTTTATTAAAGACTTTTAGAAATAATAGAAAATAAATTTTCGACCAAACAACTATTTACACTCATATTTTATACTTTTGCATATTAATTTGAATTATTATTGTTACTGAATTGAACTTTTCTTTTCTACACCTACGAGTTGCTAATTGCCCCCCATTCCTGCATAAGACACAGACTGGACTCCCTTTGTGTTGGACCTTACAGCTTGTCTTACTCATGCACCTGTACATATGAAATATGCACTTGAAGACTTATTCTTCTTCAGCAAGAAAACACGAGTAGTAATTAAAAAAACCCCTTTTGTCTCAAATTCATTCACACCAATTCCTTGCCTTTTGCATCGATCCCAACCACTATCCAACTAAAAATCGGCCACATGTTTCATTCCTTGGATAATTTGTTTTTAGAAGACTTTGATCACCACGTTTGTCGTTTCAAAAAATTAGCATCTTTTTTGAAATCCTCTGTCGAAACCTTCAAGGAGAACTACTTATTTTGATTTTTCGGTGAGGTTGAGGTGGAACCCTTCTGGCGCTTCAATGAGTCGGTGAGACATTTTATGTAGTTTTTTTCTCGCCGTTTTGACACCATTTTTGCTCCTAAAATTATTATTAATTATTTAACATTGATTTTTATGCTTTGTATAATTTATCAGTCACGTCTCGGCGATTTTGTGAACTCGCAGTTCATTTGAATTCATTCTTTGTATGTTGTTGATCTATAGTTGTTGTTGAAAACTCCCATTGATTTATGTGTTTGAGATAGTGTTAAGATAAGGAAATGGGTTAGAGAGTTTGAATTCATGAGTATATTATATTGTGAGATTTACGGAAAATCTGTATTTCCCAACGACTCATCCGAGCTCGCTATGTACGACAGTATCCCTTTGATGGATAAATTTATTAATGTGCAAATATGAAAATTATGAGATTAAAATGTAGAATATAAATACTTATTAGGTGTTGATTGATTTAATTTCATTAAATGTATGGTATTTGATATTGTTGTTGTAACACCCCGTTTTTCAAAGCGAGGGTATATTTTTTTTTTTTCTAAAAGTAATTAAAAACGAACAAAGAAATAAATCAGGAAATGCTTTTGGATAAATAATTGAGTCATTATAATTTACAAACAGCGGAAAAGTTTCTCCAATTACAAATCCAAAACATTTCTACATAAACACCAAATGGTACATGGAACCCATTCAAAGATGATATAAAACTGATAATATTTGTATAAGTACAGTTTTCCAAAACTAAAATACTCCAAACCAAAAAGAAGGACCCCTAGTCCCTATACATCATCCTAATCTGATCATCCTACCAAAAACTATACACCCTGAGTAATCTCCACGCGCCCCGTGAGATCCTCCTAACACAACCGCAGTCAAGCATTCTCATCTCCATCCCTGTCCGTAGGGTACGAACCAGTAGGGCCGTCCTGACTCTCATCTGAGGGCAAAGCCCAGATTTCCACAATAGTGTAAAGGGTCACCAACCAGAAAATAACAGTTAACACATAGCAATTAAGTTTTTGAATGCTCAAAACAACTTTTTAACTAAGCATGCATCTTAACAGGATTTTCCATGTGCGAAAAGTTCATACAGTACATTGCCAATGAAAATGAAGGTAAAATGCAGTTCTCGATCTCCTAATTAACACACATGGTAAAACAAAACATGGATAGATTCATGAGCAATTAATCATACAACTAAAAAATGAGGATTTTCACTGAGCCAATCGATTGGGCAATCGATTGGGGTGAAGATTTTTAATGGGAAACAGAGGCCTGGGCTGAATTCAATCGATTGGTAAATCGATTGATTGGTTCCTGAGCCCCTGGTCTCGAGCCAATCGATTTCCTAATCGATTTGGTGAGGGATTCTTAAATGAAACGGGATCCTGGGCTGAATTCAATCGATTGGTAAATCGATTGATTGGTTCCTGAGCCCCTGACTTAAGGCCTAATCGATTGGGCAATCGATTTCGAAAGGGATTTTAAAAGGATGATTTACAAAATCGATTGGCTAATCGATTTTGTTCATTTGGCCAAGCCCCTGTCTTTCATCCAATCGATTGGGAAATCGATTTCCCTGATCAGTTTTCCAAAAATTCATGAATTAACCTAAGTCATTCCTAATCAAGTCCACAACCTAACACTTAGCAATTCCTACGCGATTACTACGACACACGAAGGTTCGATAACCATCATACTCACACACAATAAACAACACATAACACTTAACACCTTCATCTCAGTTATCACGATAAATCAAAATTCGAATCACTCAATCATAAACTCAAATCAAACATGACTCGCGTGCCAGGCACCCTAATGCAATGCGTATATGCCAAAATGCATGGACTCGGAATTCCAAACCAAAACCTCCTCGAAGGGCCGTAAATCATAATTGTACCGCCTATTGCAGGCCAAGATACCAATTACCGAGGTGCCACCTATCACGGGTCAGCACACGATTTACTAAAATGCGTAAATCATAAACGTACCACCTATCACGGGTCAGTACAGTTTACCGAGGTGTCACCTATCACGGGTCAACACGATTTACTAAAAGAAAAAGCGGGAATCGTAAATGTACCACCTATCACGGGTCAGTACAGTTACCATGGTGTCACCTATCACGGGTCAACACGATTTACTAAAATATAAATCGCAAACGTACAACCTATCACGGGTCCGTACAGTTTACCAAGGTGCCACCTATCACGGGTCAGCACAATTCACCAAAAATATAAATCGTAAATGTACCACCTATCACGGGTCAGTACAGTTACCATGGTGTCACCTATCACGGGTCGACACGATTTACTAAAATGTAAATCGCAAACGTACAACCTATCACGGTCCGTACAGTTTACCAAGGTGTCACCTATCACGGGTCGACACAATTTACCAAATGAAATGCATGAGCATACACAGACTCCATTCACAACGATCGTTAAGCAAATGCAGATATTAAAAGATTCCCCATTTTTAATACCCATTTAACTTAAACGACTTTCAAACAACATTAATTAAATAAGTCATTAAGAGATTCCCCGTTCTTAATACCGATTTAACTTAATGATTTTCAAAACAAAACGTTAAGCAAACAGTCATATTAAGAGATTCCCCATTCTTAATATACTTTTGACTTAAACGGTTTTCTCGCCAAAACATTCAGTAAACGAGTCATTAAGAGATTCCCCGTTCTTAATACTCATTTACCGAAACGATTTTCAAAAACGATAGTTAAGTAACCGAGACATTAAGAGATTCCCCATTCTCAACGCCCAGTTAACTTAAGCATTTCCCTCAAATACACATTAAGCAAACCGAGGTATTAAAAGATTCCCCATTTTTAATACTCGTTTAACTCTAATGGTTTTCAAATTCCACAGAAACAAATTCAAACATACTTTCACAACGACCACACCAATTAACAAACATCAAGTTTCATTTACCCATAATCATACACAATGACATTCAAATTCATTTACCACGAAACATTCATCACTATAAACAAAATCTAACTCTTAGGGTTTTACCCGTAAACGCACTAGTTTGGTTTTTCCCCCAAATCGACACATTTAACCCTAACAATTTCCTTCCCACACAACTACAGATAAGTCCTAATGCAAGCTAGAAGTTTGGAAGGAGCCCTTACCTCAAAGTTAGCTTTATCGAGAGTTTCCGGTTCCCGCGAGAAATTCCGGTAAAATCTCCGCTCGCAACGCCGCTTCCAAGTTAGTGCACTAGCACCGTAGCACGTAGGTGAGCAACTTTCCCTTCTATCTCTTCGAGAAAAGAGGTTTGGATCTAGGAGAAACGGAGGGGTTTGTGTTTGGATCTCAAAAACCGTATTTCTTCGTTTTCGAATCAAAGAGGAAGAGTGGAGTTACGAAAACCTTGATCTAACTCACACCCAACCTTGGGTCACTAGCTTTGAAGAAAGGAAGCAACGAAAACGAAGAATGGAGAAAGGATGGATTTTTGGTTAAAGCTCACGTGAGTGCAGAGGAAGAAGATGGAAAATTCAATTTTCCCTCCTTTCTATTTCTTTCCTTTGCTTTTCCTTTCTTCCTTTTTCCTTCCTTCCTTTATATACTATTTTCTTTTCCTTTTCCTTCCTTCTAGTTTTCCTTTCTTTTTCCCTCCAAGCAAACATATGAATATAAAATAATATAACTTAACAAATATCTCAAAATCTAGATATTTATTAATTTACCGTTTCACCCGAAACGCCTTAAATTAACCGTAAAGTATTTTCCGCAGTTAAATTCAATTTATTTATCGACGAGAAACTCTAATTGGCATCGAAATATCTCTTTTGATTATAAAACTCCAAAATATTATTAACTTTGGCTTAAAAGCCTCCGAGCCAAAATCCAAAATATACCAAAAATACATAAAAGGTACTTTAAAATTATGGGTCTTACATTACTCCCCCCCTAAAATTAGTTTCGTCCTCGAAACTATGCATCGATAAATAACTCTGGTGTGTTGTTCCCTCATCTTGCTTTCCAGTTCCCAAGTCGCCATCTCCAGTAATTGGGTTCCAGATCACCTTGACCAACGAAACCATCCTTGGTTCTCAACCGCTTAATCTTCCTGTCTTCAATCCTCACGGGTGGTACTTCGAACGACAGGTTTATCCTTTAGCTGGATTGTGTCTGGTTCGATCACGTGAGATGGATCTGCGAGATATTTCCTCAACTGTGACACATGAAACACGTCATGGATATTGGACAGTATCGGAGGTAATGCAATCCGATAAGCAACCGGCCCAATTCGTGCAGAAATCTGATATGGTCCAATGAATTTCGGAGTCAACTTCTTCGATTTCAAGGCCCTACCTACTCCAGTAGTAGGTGTGACTCGTAGAAATACATGGTCACCCTGTTCGAATTCCAAAAGTCTGCGACGCTTGTCCGCGTAACTCTTCTGACGATCTTGTGAAGTCTTCATTTTCTCCTTGATCTTCCTTACTTTAGCTGTGGTCTGTTGCACCATCTCTGGTCCGACAATCATATTCTCACCGTCTTTATACCAACACAAGGGCGTTTGACACTTGCGCCCATATAAAGCCTCATATGGTGCCATTCCAATACTTGCGTGGAACACTATTGTTGTAAGTGAACTCAATCAACGGAAGTACATCATCCCAACTTCCTCTATCATCTAAAACACATGCTCTCAACAGATCTTCCAAGGACTGATTTGTCCTTTCAGTCTGCCCGTCCGTTTGTGGATGGTAAGCTGAACCCAATCGTAGCTTCGTTCCCAACGCTTCGTGTAATGCTCCCCAAAAATGCGATGTGAACTTCGGATCACGGTCTGATACAATGCTCGATGGTACCCCGTGTAACCTCACAATTTCAGCAATGTAGATCTCCGTTAGCTGATCTACCTTATAGGTGGTCCTTACCGGTAAAAAGTGAGCAGATTTAGTCAGCCGGTCCACTATCACCCATATAGAATCATTCTTCCTCCTTGTCTTCGGTAATCCGGTTATAAAATCCATGGAAATGCTGTCCCACTTCCATTCCGGTATATCTAAGGGTTGCAACATTCCAGCAGGTCGCTGATGTTCCACCTTCGCTTTCTGACAAGTTAGACAAGTGGATACATATTCCGCCACATGTTTCTTCATTCCTGGCCACCAATAATTCTGCCTCAAATCCTGATACATCTTTGTTGCCCCAGGATGAATACTCAGCTTACTCTTATGCGCCTCTTCCAAAATTGTTTTCCGCATAGCTGTAATTTCTGGTACACAAATCCTACCATTACACCGCAAAACATTATCAGCCCCAATCTTGAACTCAGTCGTCTTCCCTTGTACTATTAGATTCCTCTTCTCTTGAATTAAGACGTCATCCTGAGAATTCGCAATGTCTTCAAGTAATCCACTCGAGATCTTAATCATTCCGAATCTCAAAATTCCCGGTGCAAACTCTACGTTCAAGTGCAAGTCTCTAAAAGCTTCCCACAACTCTTGTTGTCTAGCCATAATTAGTGAAGACACCGATACACTTCTTCTGCTCAACGCATCCGCCACTACATTGGCCTTCCCAGGGTGGTACTGCAGTGTGAAATCAAAATCCTTGAGAGTCTCCATCCATCGTCTCTGGCGCATGTTCAACTCCTTCTGATCAAACAAATATTTCAAGCTCTTATGGTCGCTGAACACGGTGAACGTGCACCCATATAAATAATGCCTCCAGATCTTTAATGCAAAAACAACCGCGGCAAGCTCCAAATCATGAGTAGGATAGTTCCTTTCGTGAATCTTCAATTGTCTCGAGGCATAAGCCACAGCTTTCTTGTGTTGCATCAGAACGCATCCTAACCCCTGGTGGGATGCATCACAATAAACTTCATAGGGTTCTTCTGATTGCGGTAACACCAATACAGGTGAGGTCGTCAATTTCCTCTTCAGTAACTGGAAGTTTTCTTCACACTTCTCCGTCCATGCGAACGGTTGATCTTTTCTGGTAAGTTGTGTCAGTGGAGCCACAATCTTAGCAAAACCTTCGATAAACCTCCTGTAGTACCCTGCCAACAAAACTTCGTATGTCAGTGACAGTCTGAGGCTGCTTCCAAGCAAGAACCGCCTCATCTTAGCCGGATCTACAGCGATTCCTTCCTTGGTGATCACATGCCCCAAGAAATTCACTTTCTCTAGCCAAAATTCACACTTCGACAGATTGGCATACAATCGCTTCTCGCGTAAAATCTCAAGAACTTGTCGCAAATGTTCTCCATGCTCTTCTTCGGTCCTTGAATAAATCAATATATCATCAATGAATACCACCACGAATTTATCAAGGAACGAATTAAAGATCCTGTTCATGTAGTCCATGAAAATTGCCGGTGCATTGGTAACTCCGAACGGCATAACCAGGTATTCATAATGTCCGTAGCGGGTTCTGAAAGCTGTTTTCTGAATGTCTCCTTCCCTTACTCGGATCTGATGGGTAACCCGACTTCAAGTCAATCTTCGAAAATATCGCGGCCCCTCTCAATTGATCCATCAAATCATCGATTCGTGGCAAAGGATAACGATTCTTGATAGTTGCCTTGTTGAGCTGTCTATAATCCACACATAGGCGCGAGCTTCCGTCCTTCTTCTTAACTAGCAAAACTGAGCACCCCATGGTGATACACTCGGTCTGATGAATTTCTTCTCCAACAAGTCTTCAAATTTGGCCTTTGAGCTCATTTAATTCCAATGGCGACATTCGATAAGGTGCCATTAAAATAGGTCCCGTTCCTGGTGTAAATCAATGAAGAATTCCACTTCTCTTACCGGTGGCAATCTGGAATTTCCGTTGGAAATACATCCCGATACTCGTTGACAAGTATCACATCTTCTATTTCCACATTTATCTTTGCCTCTACATTTGCTAGAGACAAAAATTCATGAGTCCCTTCACTTAGCGACACTCGGAGTTTGTTAGCAGCTAAATACTTAACAACTCCTGGTTCGGGGAAAAGAACCAATTTTCCGAGCACAATCCAAGATCACATAGTGATAAGACATCCAATCCATACCGAGGATGACCTCGAGTGATTGTAGCGGCAAACAAATTAGATTAACCAAGAAATCCCTATTCTGAATAGTCATTCGACAATGTAAACATGCTGAATTCACGGTTAAGGTCTTAGCAGGCGTGGAAACAACCAAATCAAAAGGTAAAGCAGACACAGATAACTTCAAGCGATTCACACAGTCCATAGCAATGAAAGAATGGGTTGCCCCCGAATCAAAGAGTGCAGTTAGAGTGTTACCTGCAATCTCACAATCACGCTGAATCAGATTACCAGATGGATTTCCCTCTTCAGCATTCACACAATAAATGCGTCCTCTAGCAGTAGGACGGGTAGCCCTAGCTACATTCACCACTGGTTCCACCTTTGGAGCGTGCACTCCCTTGCCATGTGCCCCGACTTCTGACAATTGTGACAGATGGGATGTTAGTGGTACAAGCACTAGCATAGTGTCCTTCTTTCCCACATCGGAAACATCGAAGCACTTGCCCCATTTGCCTTCCGAAATTCTGGTTCCCTGGGCGACTCGGTCCACCGTTGTTATTCTGGGGGCGATTATAAGGTTTAGCCACTTGTTTTCCCCTATTCTGATAAGTCGCCCGACTAGGGCCTCCCGAATTAAAATTCCCAACCCGGCTAGCCCTCTTGTTCTTCATATCTTCCACTTCTCTACATTTCTCTACCAGCGCTTGGAAACGTTGAATTCCCAAAGGTAAGACGGAATCTTGAATTTCATACTTCAATCCGTCTTGGAAACGATGACACATGAACGGTTCATCAATTTCCTCACGGAAGAACCTGAAGTGCCTCGATAGTGATTCAAATTTAGCAGCATACTCGCCCACAGTCATGCTCCCCTGGTGGAGTTTCAGAAAGTCGTCCCCCAGTTTAGTCCTGGTACTCATCGGGAAGTATTTGTCTAAAAACTTCCTTTTTAACGATTCCCAGTTCACCTCCTCGTGGGCTGCTCCATCAACAACCTTGCACTCCTCCACCAGTATTCAGCATCCCCTAGCAACATATACGTGGCATAGCTGACCTTCACTCCAGCCTGGCAGTTAATCATATCAAAGATTTTCTCCACTTCTTGGATCCATTGATCCGCCTTCTCTGAACCCTCATCCCCCTTGAACTTAGGAGGATTGTAACGACGGAAGTCTTCCAACCCTCTTGATTCTGCAGCACGGATCTCTCTTCCCCTCTTTTCAAGATCCCGTTGAGTCTTGCAGCGGTCTGTGCAGCGACAGAAGCAGCCATGTTGTTCATAGCCTCCGCCATTTGGTCATTCCTAGCGTTGGCTCTCGGAGCGTCATTCCTTCTGGCGGCATGGTTTCCTATAAGAACCATCATCAAGTAGAGTTTTAACACTACTTCAAATAATTCTAAACTAACGTCCGACTAACAACACACAAATAAATTGGACTCGACAACTCAAGTCACCTAAACCGACACATGATCAGATAACAACTCCTAACTTATAGGTCGACCTACAATCTATAACCAAGGTTCCACAGCTCCCAAGAAAACTAAACCTATGCTCTGATACCACAATGTAAACACCCGTTTTTTCAAAGCGAGGGTATATATTTTTTTTTTTTTTTTTTAAAAGTAATTAAAAACGAACAAAGAAATTAAAATAGGAAATGCTTTTGGATAAATAATTGAGTCATTATAATTTACAAGCAGCGGAAAAGTTTCTCCAATTACAAATCCAAAACATTTCTACATAAACATCAAATGGTACATGGAACCCATTCAAAGATGATATAAAACTGATAATATTTGTATAAGTACAGTTTTCCAGAACTAAATACTCCAAACCAAAAAGAAGGACCCCTAGTCCCTATACATCATCCTAATCTGATCATCCTACCAAAAACTATACACCCCGAGTAATCTCCACGCGCCCCGTGAGATCCTCCTAACACAACCGCAGTCAAGCATTCCCATCTCCATCCCTGTTCGTAGGGTACGAACCAGTAGGGCCGTCCTGACTCTCATCTGAGGGCAAAGCCCAGATTTCCACAATAGTGTAAAGGGTCACCAACCAGAAAATAACAGTTAACACATAGCAGTTAAGTTTTTGAATGCTCAAAACAACTTTTTAACTAAGCATGCATCTTAACAGGATTTTCAATGTGCGAAAAGTTCATACGTTACATTGCCAATGAAAATGAAGGTAAAATGCAGTTCTCGATCTCCTAATTAACACATGATAAACAAAACATGGATAGATTCATGAGCAATTAATCATACAACTAAAAATGAGGATTTTCACTGAGCCAATCGATTGGGCAATCGATTGGGGTGAAGATTTTTAATGGAAACAGAGGCCTGGGCTGAATTCAATCGATTGGTAAATCGATTTATTGGTTCCTGAGCCCCTGGTCTCGAGCCAATCGATTTCCTAATCGATTTGGTGAGGATTCTTAAATGAAACGGGATCCTGGGCTGAATTCAATCGATTGGTAAATCGATTGATTGGTTCCTGAGCCCCCTGACTTAAGGCCTAATCGATTGGGCAATCGATTTCGAAAGGGATTTTAAAAGGCTGATTTACAAAATCGATTGGCTAATCGATTTTGTTCATTTGGCCAAGCCCCTGTCTTTCATCCAATCGATTGGGAAATCGATTTCCCTGATCAGTTTTCCAAAAAATTCATGAATTAACCTAAGTCATTCCTAATCAAGTCCACAACCTAACACTTAGCAATTCCTACGCGATTACTACGACACACGAAGGTTCGATAACCATCATACTCACACACAATAAACAACACATAACACTTAACACCTTCATCTCAGTTATCACGATAAATCAAAATTCGAATCACTCAATCATAAACTCAAATCAAACATGACTCGCGTGCCAGGCACCCTAATGCAATGCGTATATGCCAAAATGCATGGACTCGGAATTCCAAACCAAAACCCTCCTCGAAGGGCCGTAAATCATAATTGTACCGCCTATCACAGGCCAAAGTACCAATTACCGAGGTGCCACCTATCACGGGTCAGCACGATTTACTAAAATGCGTAAATCATAAACGTACCACCTATCACGGGTCAGTACAGTTTACCGAGGGTGTCACCTATCACGGGTCAACACGATTTACTAAAAGAAAAAGCGGGAATCGTAAATGTACCACCTATCACGGGTCAGTACAGTTACCATGGTGTCACCTATCACGGGTCAACACGATTTACTAAAATATAAATCGCAAACGTACAACCTATCACGGGTCCGTACAGTTTACCAAGGTGCCACCTATCACGGGTCAGCACAATTCACCAAAAATATAAATCGTAAATGTACCACCTATCACGGGTCAGTACAGTTACCATGGTGTCACCTATCACGGGTCGACACGATTTACTAAAATGTAAATCGCAAACGTACAACCTATCACGGGTCCGTACAGTTTACCAAGGTGTCACCTATCACGGGTCGACACAATTTACCAAATGAAATGCATGAGCATACACAGACTCCATTCACAACAATCGTTAAGCAAATGCAGATATTAAAAGATTCCCCATTTTTAATACCCATTTAACTTAGACGACTTTCAAACAACATTAATTAAATAAGTCATTAAGAGATTCCCCGTTCTTAATACCGATTTAACTTAATGATTTTCAAAACAAGACGTTAAGCAAACAGTCATATTAAGAGATTCCCCATTCTTAATATACTTTTGACTTAAACGATTTTCTCGCAAAACATGCAGTAAACGAGTCATTAAGAGATTCCCCATTCTTAATACTCATTTACCGAAACGATTTTCAAAAACGATAGTTAAGTAACCGAGACATTAAGAGATTCCCCATTCTCAACGCCCAGTTAACTTAAACATTTTCCTCAAATACACATTAAGTAAACCGAGGTATTAAAAGATTCCCCATTTTTAATACTCGTTTAACTCTAATGGTTTTCAATTCCCCAGAAACAAATTCAAACATACTTTCACATTCAAACCATAATTCACAACAACTACACCAATTAACAAACATCAAGTTTCATTTACCCATAATCATACACATTGACATTCAAATTCATTTACCACGAAACATTCATCCCTATGAACAAAACCTAACTCTAAGGTTTTTACCCATAACGCACTAGTTTGGTTTTTCCCCAAATCGATACATTTAACCCTAACAAATTCCTTCCCACACAACTACAGATAAGTCCCTAATGCAAGCTAGAAGTTTGGAAGGAGCCCTTACCTCAAAGTTAGCTTTATCGAGAGTTTCCGGTTCCGCGAGAAATTCCGGTACAATCTCCGCTCGCAACGCCGCTTCCAAGTTAGTGCACTAGCACCGTAGCACGTAGGTGAGCAACTTTCCCTTCTATCTCTTCGAGAAAAGAGGTTTGGATCTAGGAGAAACGGAGGGGTTTGTGTTTGGATCTCAAAAACCGTATTTCTTCGTTTTCGAATCAAAGAGGAAGAGTGGAGTTACGAAAACCTTGATCTAACTCACACACAACCTTGGGTCACGAGCTTTGAAGAAAGGAAGCAACGAAAACGAAGAATGGAGAAAGGATGGATTTTTGGTTAAAGCTCACGTGAGTGCAGAGGAAGAAGATGGAAAATTCAATTTTCCCTCCTTTCTATTTCTTTCCTTTGCTTTTCCTTTCTTCCTTTTTCCTTCCTTCCTTTATATACTATTTTCTTTCCTTTTCCTTCCTTCTAGTTTTCCTTTCTTTTTCCCTCCAAGCAAACATATGAATATAAAATAAATATAACTTAACAAATATCTCAAAATCTAGATATTTATTAAATTACCGTTTCACCCGAAACGCCTTAAATTAGCCGTAAAGTAATTTCCGCAGTTAAATTCAATTTATTTATCGACGAGAAACTCTAATTGGCATCGAAATATCCTTTTGATTATAAAACTCCAAAATATTATTAACTTTGGCTTAAAAGCCTCCGAGCCAAAATCCAAAATATACCAAAAATACATAAAAGGCACTTTAAAATTATGGGTCTTACAGGGTGAGTGTTAGAACAAGGATTTCGCAACTCCACTCTTCCTCTTTGATTCGAAAACGAAGAAAAACGGTATTTGAGATTCAAACACAAACCCCTCCGTTTCTTCTAGATCCAAGCTTCATTTCGCGAAGAGTTAGAAGGGAAAGTTGCTCACTACCACGCCACGGTGCTAGGGGACCAATTTGGAGGCGACGTTGCGAGCGAAGATTTTACCGAATTTACTCACGGTGTTGTAATCGTACGTTAGAGCTAACGTTAAGGTAAGGGCTCCTTCCAAACTTTTAGTTTGATGACATGTATGTGGACGAAATTTATTGTATTTTGTGTATTTCATTATGTTTCTTTTCAATTTAATGTAAGGGGATAAACGTAGAAATTAGTCTAACGTATATTCATGAATATGAAGATGTTTCATAGGAAGTATTATCTAGATCTTTATTCTGAAGCGTATAAATATTCATGTAAGACTCCATTTTTAAGGGATAAAAAATAAAGAAATTATAGGCATTATCATTTTGAGAGTTTATTCTTTTTGAGATCTTGGAACCATCTTTAGAGCGCATTGTTTTGCAGTGACGCTCTCCTTCTACTTTTTCAACCAAAAACCTCTATAGTTGATTTTAGCGTCTTCTCGATTTACCAATCGGATAACCATTCCGATTGTGGCTTCTTTCACCATTTCTATCATTACGGCTCATAATTTTATTTTAACGGTTTGAGATTCATATCAATTTGTAGGTATTTGGTTGTTCTATACTATTAACTTGTTTGTTCACAGATTCATCCTTTTTAATTTTTAGCGATTTTAAAGTTGTGTTGCCTTTGATGTACTCTATCAACTTTGAATGAATATATATATGTATATATTTTCATTATTAAAAATAAATAAATTAAATAAAAATGGGTTGCATGACATAAAAACCAACACTATAAAAAGGAAAAATAAAATTTACCTTATAATCTCCAAATTATACTTCTACTCCCACTTTTTTTAATACGAACCAAATTTTACCTTTTTTTAAATAAATCTAAACTTAAATTTTTCAAAAATACAAAAAAAAATTTTTGCAGAACACAAAAATTGAATTTTCTAAAATAGGGTTGTGATTGTGTTCTGGAAGACAAAGTTGAATATGATGGGTAGCATTTTGTCAAAGGTATAATTTGGTGGATATGTTGTAAAATTTTCATAAAATAGTGCAAAAGCATTTAAATAGTGCGGGTAGATACATACTTAAAGGTTGAGCCCAAAAGAAGCTTCAAAATGGGATGTTAAGAGCACATATTTGGTATTAGTTGAGGGAATTCTCAAATGTTTTAAATGTTTTTTAGAATCCTTGTTGAAGTCTTGATAGTTTTGTGATCTCTTCCCATTAGAAAGATGGAATTCAAATAAAAAATATTTAATTAAAAAAGATGGAATGCAAATTAACTTTAACTAAATTGGTGGGGTGCGCCAAGCCAGTGTAGTAGTGCAACACAAAGGCGACACTCGAGAGACCCCAATAGCAAGCTATTGTAGTGGACTCTCCCCCTGAAGAAATAAATTTAATATCGTGTGGACCATTGGCCCACATATCAGATATTAAACTGATAAGAACAAATACTACACTTGATCTTAGCCAAAAGGCCGAGAAAGGTATGCTTTGTTTAGATAATGAACTCTTATATTATAGCCAAGACCTCGGTACTTGATATGTCTTCTCTCAAATGTGGGACATAACTATTAGTTGTATAATATTGCTTTCTTTCGCAACTCTAATGCAACAACTATCAAAGTCTCTAACAATTCTCTCTTCAAACATTGGAGAGTGAATTATGAGTGCATCTAACCACATTCAACTAATTCAGGGTGATGGCCATAGAAGATGCACTCAAGAATACTGCAAAGGAGGTTGCCACGTGATTGGTATCAAAAAAGGTACAAAGAATTTGATAGAAAAACATGTGACTAAAATGTTGAGCTAGGGTACAATAAAACCCAACAGCAGTCCTTACTAAAGCCCAATGATATTGGTAAAGAAAAAGGATGGGAGTTAGAGGTTTTGTTATGATTACAGGGCATTAAACATCGAAAAAGGTTATTGTGCTGGACAAATTCCCCATTCTAATGATGGAAGAGTTGTTGGATCAAATACACGGAGCAAAATACTTTTCTAGAGTGTACATAGGGCAATTTAGTCAGACAAATAACAAAAAGGAAGTTTTTTTTTTTCTTTCTAAAATCATATTTTTATATCGTCTTTCTTTCCTCATCTTTTTATTTAAATAAGTATTTTTCCATAGGTTTCATTTTTCTCTCATTTTTTTCATGAGTTCTTCGGCGGCCTGCAACGTTGTATTAAGTGACTTCTTGGTGTGAAGTTTTTTATTTTCTATTTTGTGCGATGTTTATGATTCAAATTGAAAGATCAATTTGATCATTTCCAAATTCAGTCAATGATTTTGGTTGTCAACGCTACAGTATTTCAGTTACTTTGATTACGTCAAAACATTTGGGATGAGATCACGAGTATTTTAAGTATGTGGAAGGAGACCTACAAAAAAGAACCATTAGCAAACGAAGAACAAAATTGTGATTTGTTAAATTTATTATGGTTTTATTGAAAATGACATATTTGTCTTATTTTAGCCATATCTTAAGTTTTAAAACTCCGAGCTATGTGATTTATGATGCATTGGAATTATAAGACATTTCTCTACAACTCGTAATTCATATATTTAGTCCAAATTCAGCTTCTATCTTGATCACAAATTCACTAACGTTTGATGACATGTATGTGGACGAAATTTATTGTATTTTTGTGTATTTCATTATGTTTCTTTTCAATTTAATGTAAGGGGATAAACGTAGAAATTAGTCTAGCGTATATTCATGAATATGAAGATGTTTCATAGGAAGTATTATCTAGATCTTTATTCTGAAGCCTATAAATATTCATGTAAGACTCCATTTTAAGGGATAAAAAATAAAGAAATTATAGGCATTATCATTTGAGAATTTATTCTTTTTGAGATCTTGGAACCATCTTTAGAGCGCATTGTTTTGCAGTGACTGTAAGACCCATAATTTTAAACTACCCTTTATGTATTTTTGGTGTATTTTGGATTTTGGCTCAGAGGCTTTTAAGCCAAAGTTAATAATATTTTGGAGTTTTATAATCAAAAAGATATTTTGATGCCAATTAAAATTTCTCGTCGATAAATAAATTGAAATTAACTGCGGTGAATCCTTTGCGGAGAATTTAATGCGTTTCGGGTGAAATGGTAATTTAACAAATATCTAGATATTTGTTAAGTTATGTTTATTATATATTTATGTGTTTGTTTGGAGGGAAAAAGAAAGGAAAACTAGAAGGAAGGAAAAGGAAAAGAAAAGAGTATATAAAGGAAGGATGGAAAAAGGAAGAAAGGAAAAACAAAGGAAAGAAAAAGAAAGGAAGGAAAATCATAAAACTCCATCTTCTTCCTCTCTGCTACCCGCAAAGCTTCTCCCTCCTTCCTCCATTGTTGTTCATTTTTTGCTTCCTTTGCTTTCCTTTGAATTTGAAAATAGAAATCCAAGGATTAGTGAGTAAGAGAGCAAGGTTTTCTCAGCTTCATACTCCCTCTTTGATTCGAAAACGAAGTAAAACGGTATTTGAGATTCAAACACAAACCTCCCCGTTTCACCTAGATCTAAACGTCGTTTCAAGAAGTGATAGAAGGGAAGGTTGCTCACCTCCGTGCTACGGCGCTAGTGGACCAGTTTTGGAAGCGGTGTTGCGAGCGGAGAATTTACCGGATTTACTCACGGTACCGGAAACGCACGTTTGAGCTAACGTTAAGGTAAGGGCTCCTTCCAAATTTCTAGTTGCATTAGGGACTTATCCGTGGTTGTGTGGGAAGGAATTTGTTAGGGTTTAATGTATCGATTTGGGGAAAAACGAATCTAATGCGTTATGGGTAAAACCATAGAGTTAGGTTTTGTTTATATTGATGAATGTTTCATGGTAAATGAATTTGAAGTCATTTGTGTATGAATATGTGTAAATGAAGTCTGATGTATTTGGGTGTCATGTTGCGTTGATTTGTGTTCGTCGTATTTGGCGTATTCATACTTGATGGTTGTCGATTGATGTGTTTTGGTGTGAATTATGGATTGAATGTGGGAGTATATTTGAGCTTGTTTTATGTGAAATTTGAAAACCATTAGAGTTAAACGAGTATTTAAAAATGGGGAATCTTTTAATACCGCGGTTTACTTAATGTGCGTTTGAGAAAAATGTTTAAGTTAAACAAGTCTTAAGAATGGGGAATCTCTTAAGGTCTGCGTTTACTTAATGTTGTTTTGGAAAATCGTTGAGTTAAATGAGCATTAAGAATGGGGAATCTCTTAATGTCTTGATTTGCTTAATGTTTGTTTTGAAAAATCAGTTAAGTTAAAAGAGTATTAAGAATGGGGAATCTCTTAATATGTCTTTTTGCTTAATGTTTGTCGTGAGAACCGTTTAAGTTAAATGGATATTAAAAATGGGGAATCTTTTAATATCTGCATTTGCTTAACGTTTGTTGTGAATGGAGTCAGTATATGCTCATGCATTTTCATGCTTTTTGTAAATCGTGCAGACCCGTGATAGGTGGCACCTTGATAAATAGTACTTTTGGCCTGTGATAGGCGGTACATTTATGATTTACGTTTTTGAAAACCGTGCAAACCCGTGATAGGTGGCACCTCGATAAACGATACGGGCCCGTGATAGGCAGTACGTTTATGGTTTTCGTTTTTTTGTAAATTGTGCAGACCTGTGATAGGTGGCACCTTGGTAAATAGTACTTTGGCCTGTGATAGGCGGTACATTTACAATTTACGTTATTTTAGTAAACCGTGCAGACCCGTGATAGGTGGCACCTCGGTAAACGATACGGGCCCGTGATAGGCAGCACGTTTATGGTTTACGCTTTTTTGTAAATCGTGCAGACCCGTGATAGGTGGCACCTCAGTAATTGGTACTTTGGCATGCGATAGGCGGTACAATTATGATTTACGGCCCTTCGAGGAGGGTTTTGGTTTGGAATTCCGAGTCCATGCATTTTGGCATATACGCATTGCATTAGGGTGCTTGGCACACGAGTCGTGTGTAATTCAAGTTTATGTTTGAGTGTTCTGAATTTGAATTGTCGTGGTAATTGTGTTGAAATTGCTAAGTGTTATGTATTGATTATCGTGTGTGAGTGCGATGGATTGTAAAACTATTTCGAAAACCAATTCGTCTTGGTGATTGTGTGGGAATTGCTAAGTGTTAAGTTTTGGAATTATGTGTGAGTGTGATTGAATTAGTTTAAGTATTTTTGGAAGAATAAGCAGGGAAATCGATTTCCCAATCGATTGGATGAGTTACAGGGACTTCCCTAATGTGACATAATCGATTTGCCAATCGATTTTATAATATGTTTTTCAAAACCAATGAAGAAAATCGATTTGGCCATGCAGGAATTCAGCAAAAATCGATTTGGAAATCGATTGGCATTAAGTCAGGGGCTGAGATATGTTGTCAATTGATTGCCCAATCGATTGAATTTAAGTCAGGGGCTGAGATATGCTGTCAATTGATTGCCCAATCGATTGAATTAAGCCCAGAATTCAAATTTCACTAAAAACCTTCAAGAAATCGATTGCCCAATCGATTGGCTTAGTAGAAATTCTTATTTTGAGTTAGATAACAGATTGCTCATTGATTTATCAAGGTCTTGGTTAGTTATGTATTACTTGATGGGTTGAGAACCTTATTTTGATTTCATTTTTAATTGGTAAGCATTATGTGAACTTTTAGCATATGGAAAAACCTTTTAAGGTGCATGCTTAGTTGAAAGGTTATTTTGTGCATTTAAAAACTTAAATGTTATGTGTTAACTGTTAATTTCGGTTGGTGACCCTTTACAACTATTGTGGAAATCTGGGCTTTGCCCTCAGATGAGAACCAGGACGATCTTACCGGTTCGTACCCTACGGATGGGAAAGCTTGACTGGAGCTACGTTAGGAGGATCTCACGGGGCGCGTGGAGATCACTCAGGGTGTATAGTTTTTTTTGGTAGGATGATCAGATTAGGTTGATGTATAGGGACTAGACGTCCTTCTTTTTGGGTGGGAGTATTTTAATTTGGAAAACTGTACTCATACTAATATTGTCAGTTTGACATCTTATTTGAATGGGTTCCATGTACCATTTGTTGAGTTGTAAATGTTTTGGATTTATATTTGGAGAAACTTTTCCGCTGCTTGTAAATTATAATGATTCAATTATTTATCCAAATGCATTTCCTTATTTATTTCTCTGTTTTAGTTTAATTTCTTTTGAAAAAAAAATATACCCTCGCTTTGAATAACGGGGTGTTACATTGTGGTATCAGAGCATTGGTTTAGTTTTCTTTGGGAGCTGTGGAACCTTGGTTATAGATTGTAGGTCGACCTATAAGTTGGGAGTTGTCATCTGATCATGTGTCGGTTTAGGTGACTTGTGTTTTCAAGTCCAATATAATTATTATGTGTTGTTATAGTCGGACGTTAGTTTGGAGTTATTTGAAGTAGTGTTAAGACTCTACTTGATGATGGTTTTATAGGAAACCATGCCGCCAAGAAGGAATGACGCTCCGAGAGCCAACGCTAATAGGAATGATCAAATGGCGGAGGCTATGAATAACATGGCTGCTTCTGTTGCTGCACAAACTGCTGCCAAGACTCAACGTGATCTTGAAAAGAGGGGAAGAGAGATCCGTGCTGCAGAGTCAAAAGGGTTAGAAGACTTCCGTCGCTACAATCCTCCTAAGTTTAAGGGGGATGAGAATTCAGAGAAGGCGGATCAATGGATCTAAGAAGTGGAGAAGATCTTTGAAATGATTAACTATCAGGCGGGAGTGAAGGTCAGCTATGCCACTTATATGTTGTTGGGGGATGCTGAGTATTTGTGGAGGAGTGCAAGGTTATTGATGAGAGCAGCCCACGAGGAGGTGAACTGGGAATCATTTAAAAGGAAGTTTTTAGACAAATACTTCCCGATGAGTACCAGGACTAAACTGGGTGACGACTTCCTGAAACTTCACCAGGGGAGCATGACTGTGGGCGAGTATGCTGCTAAGTTTGAATCACTATCGAGACATTTCAGGTTCTTCCGTGAAGAAATTGATGAACCATTCATGTGTCATCGTTTCCAAGACGGACTGAAGTATGAGATTCAAGACTTCGTCTTACCCTTGGGAATTCAATGTTTCCAAGCCCTTGTGGAAAAGTGTAGGGAAGTTGAGGATATGAAGAATAAGAGAGCTAGCCGAGGAGGGAATCTTGGTACAGGAGGGCCTAGTCGGGTGAATTACCAGAACAACAAGGGGAAACAAGTTGCTAAACCCTATGATCGACCACGAACTAACAACGGTGGGCAGAATCGCCCGGGGAACCAAAATTTCGGGAGACAACTGGGACGAGTGGTCCGATGTTTCCGTTGTGGGGAAGAGGGACATTATGCTAACACTTGTACCCCTAACACTCTCACCTGCTACACTTGCCAGAAGCCAAGACACATGGCGAAGGATTGCACGACTCCAAAGGTGGAACCAGTTGTGAATGTAGCTAGGGCTACCCGTCCTACTGCTAGAGGACGCATTTATTGTGTGAGTGCTGAAGAGGGGAATCCATCTGGTAATCTGATTCAACGTGACTGTGAGATTGCAGGTAACACTCTAACTGCACTCTTTGATTTGAGGGCAACCCATTCCTTCATTGCTATGGATTATGTGAATCGCTTGAAGTTATCTGTGTCTGCTTTACCTTTTGATTTGGTTGTTTCCACACCTGCTAAGACTTTGACAGTAAATTCTGCATGTTTACATTGTCAAATGACTATTCAGAATATGGATTTCTTGGTTAATTTAATTTTTTTACCGCTACAATCACTCGAGGTAATCCTCGGTATGGATTGGATGTCTTACCATTATGTAATCTTGGATTGTGCTCGTAAATTGGTTCTTTTCCCCGAACCAGGAATTGTTAAGTATTTAGCTGCTAACAAACTCTGAGTGTCGCTAAGTGAAGGGACTCATGAGTTTTTGTCGCTGGCTAATGTGGAGGCAAAGATAAATGTGAACATAGAGGATGTGATGCTTGTCAATGAGTACCGGGATGTGTTTCCGACGGAAATCCCAGGATTGCCACCGGTAAGAGAAGTGGAATTCTTCATTGATTTGCACCCAGGAACGGGACCTATTTCAATGGCACCTTATCGAATGTCGCCATTGGAATTAAGTGAGCTCAAAAGCCAAATTGAAGACTTGTTGGAGAAGAAATTCATCAGACCAAGTGTATCACCATGGGGAGCTCCAGTTTTGCTAGTTAAGAAGAAGGACGGAAGCTCGCGCCTATGTGTGGATTATAGACAGCTTAATAAGGCAACTATTAAGAATCGTTATCCTTTGCCACGAATCGATGATTTGATGGATCAATTGAGAGGGCCGCGATATTTTCGAAGATTGACTTGAAGTCGGGTTACCCATCAGATTCGAGTAAGGGAAGGAGACATTCAGAAAACAACTTTCAGAACCCGCTATGGACATTATGAATACCTGGTTATGCCGTTTGGAGTTACCAATGCACCGACAATTTTCATGGACTACATGAACAAAATCTTTAATTCATTCCTTGATAAATTCGTTGTGGTGTTCATTGATGATATATTGATTTATTCGAGGACTGAAGAAGAGCATGGAGAACATTTACGACAAGTTCTTGAGATTTTACACGAGAGGCGATTGTATGCCAATCTGTCGAAGTGTGAATTTTGGCTAGAGAAAGTGAATTTCTTGGGACATGTGATAACCAAGGAAGGAATCGTTGTAGATCCGGCTAAGATTGAGGCGGTTCTGGCTTGGAAACAACCTCAGACTGTCACTGACATACGGAGTTTTGTAGGACTGGCAGGGTACTACAGGAGGTTTATCGAAGGTTTTGCTAAGATTGTGGCTCCACTGACACAACTTACCAGAAAAGATCAACCGTTCGCATGGACGAAGAAGTGTGAAGAAAACTTCCAGTTATTAAAGAGAAAACTGACGACCTCACCTGTGTTGGTATTACCGCAATCAGAAGAACCCTATGAAGTTTACTGTGATGCATCTCACCAAGGGTTGGGATGTGTTCTGATGCAACACAAGAAGGCTGTGGCTTATGCCTCAAGACAATTGAAGATTCATGAGAGAAACTATCCTACCATGATTTGGAGCTTGCCGCAGTTGTTTTCGCATTGAAGAACTGGAGCACTATTTATATGGGTGCACGTTCACCGTGTTCAGTGACCATAAAAGCTTGAAATATTTGTTTGATCAGAAGGAGTTGAACATGCGCCAGAGACGGTGGATGGAGACTCTCAAGGATTTCGATTTCACACTGCAGTACCACCCTGGGAAGGCCAATGTAGTGGCTGATGCGTTGAGCAGAAGAAGTGTATCGGTGTCTTCAATAATTATGGCTAGACAACAAGAGTTATGGGAAGCTTTTAGAGACCTGCACTTGAACGTAGAGTTTGCACCGGGGATTTTGAAACTCGGAATGATTAAAATTTCGAGTGGACTACTTGAAGACATTGCAAATGCTCAAGATGACGTCTTAATACAAGAGAAGAGGAATCTAATAGTACAAGGAAGACGACTGAGTTCAATATTGGGGCAGATAATATTTTGCGATGTAATGGTAGGATTTGTGTACCATAAATTACAGAGATGCGGAAAACGATTTTAGAAGAGGCTCATAAGAGTAAGCTGAGTATTCATCCTGGAGCAACAAAGATGTATCAGGATTTGAGGCAGAACTATTGGTGGCCAGGAATGAAGAAACATGTGGCGGAATATGTATCCACTTGTCTAACTTGTCAGAAAGCGAAGGTGGAACATCGGCGACCTGCTGGGATGTTGCAACCTTTAGATATACCTGAATGGAAGTGGGACAGCATTTCCATGGATTTTATAACCGGATTGCCAAAGACAAGGAGGAAGAATGATTCTATATTGGTGATAGTGGACCGACTGACTAAATCTGCTCACTTTTTGCCGGTAAGGACCACATATAAGGTAGATCAGCCAACAGAGATCTACATTGCTGAAATTGTGAGGTTACACGGGGTACCATCGAGCATTGTATCAGACCGTGATCCGAAATTCACATCACATTTTTGGGGAGCATTGCACGAAGCATTGGGAACGAAGCTACGATTGAGTTCAGCTTACCATCCACAAACGGACGGGCAGACTGAAAGGACGAATCAGTCCTTGGAAGATCTGTTGAGAGCATGTGTTTTAGATGATAGGGGAAGCTGGGATGATGTACTTCCGTTGATTGAATTCACTTACAACAATAGTTTCCACGCAAGTATTGGAATGGCACCATATGAGGCTTTATTATGGCGCAAGTGTCAAACGCCCTTTTGTTGGTATAAAGACGGTGAAAATATGATTGTCGGGACCAGAGATGTGCAACAGACTACGGCTAAGGTGAGGAAGATCAAGGAGAAAAATGAAGACTTCACAAGATCGTCAGAAGAGTTACGCGGACAAGCGTCGCAGACTTTTGGAATTCGAACAGGGTGACCATGTATTTCTGAGAATCACACCTACTACTGGAGTAGGTAGAGCCTTGAAATCGAAGAAGTTGACTCCGAAATTTATTGGACCATATCAGATTTCTGCACGAATTGGGCCGGTTGCTTACCGGATTGCATTACCTCCGATACTGTCCAATATTCATGACGTGTTTCATGTGTCACAGTTGAGGAAATATCTCGCAGATCCATCTCATGTGATCGAACCAGACACAATCCAGCTAAAGGATAACCTGTCGTTCGAAGTACCACCTGTGAGAATTGATGACCGGAAGATCAAGCAATTGAGGACCAAGGATGTTTCATTGGTCAAGGTAATTTGGAACCCAATTACTGGAGATGCGACTTGGGAATTGGAGAGCAAGATGAGAGAACAACACCCAGAGTTATTCATCAACGCATAGTTTCGAGGACGAAACTAATTTTAGGGGGGTAGTAATGTAAGATCCATAATTTTAAAGTACCCTTTATGTATTTTTGGTGTATTTTGGATTTTGGCTCGGAGGCTTTTAAGCCAAAGTTAATAATATTTTGGAGTTTTATAATCAAAAAGATATTTTGATGCCAATTAAAAATTTCTCGTCGATAAATAAATTGAAATTAACTGCGGTGAATCCTTTGCGGAGAATTTAATGCCTTTCGGGTGAAAATGGTAATTTAACAAATATCTAGATATTTTTGAGATATTTGTTAAGTTATATTTATTATATATTTATGTGTTTGTTTGGAGGGAAAAAGAAAGGAAAACTAGAAGGAAGGAAAAGGAAAAGAAAAGAGTATATAAAGGAAGGATGGAAAAAGGAAGAAAGGAAAAACAAAGGAAAGAAAAAGAAAGGAAGGAAAATCATAAAAACTCCATCTTCTTCCTCTCTGCTACCCGCGAAGCTTCTCCCTCCTTCCTCCATTGTTGTTCATTTTTGCTTCCTTTGCTTTCCTTTGAATTTGAAAATAGAAATCCAAGGATTAGTGAGTAAGAGAGCAAGGTTTTCTCAGCTTCATACTCCCTCTTTGATTCGAAAACGAAGTAAAACGGTATTTGAGATTCAAACACAAACCTCCCCGTTTCACCTAGCTCTAAACGTCGTTTCAAGAAGTGATAGAAGGGAAGGTTGCTCACCTCCGTGCTACGGCGCTAGTGCTAATGCGTTATGGGTAAAACCATAGAGTTAGGTTTTGTTTATATTGATGAATGTTTCATGGTAAATGAATTTGAAGTCATTTGTGTATGAATATGTGTAAATGAAGTCTGATGTATTTGGGTGTCATGTTGCGTTGATTTGTGTTCGTCGTATTTGGCGTATTCATACTTGATGGTTGTTGATTGATGTGTTTTGGTGTGAATTATGGATTGAATGTGAGAGTATATTTGAGCTTGTTTTATGTGAAATTTGAAAACCATTAGAGTTAAACGAGTATTAAAAATGGGAAATCTTTTAATACCGCGGTTTACTTAATGTGAGTTTGAGAAAAAATGTTTAAGTTAAACGAGTCTTAAGAATGGGGAATCTCTTAAGGTCTGCGTTTACTTAATGTTGTTTTGGAAAATCGTTGAGTTAAATGAGCATTAAGAATGGGGAATCTCTTAATGTCTTGATTTGCTTAATGTTTGTTTTGAAAAATCAGTTAAGTTAAAAGAGTATTAAGAATGGGGAATCTCTTAATATGTATGTTTGCTTAATGTTTGTCGTGAGAACCATTTAAGTTAAATGGATATTAAAAATGGGGAATCTTTTAATATCTGCATTTGCTTAACGTTTGTTGTGAATGGAGTCAGTATATACTCATGCATTTTCATGCTTTTTGTAAATCGTGCAGACCCGTGATAGGTGGCACCTTGATAAATAGTACTTTGGCCTGTGATAGGCGGTACATTTATGATTTACGTTTTTGAAAACCGTGCAGACCCGTGATAGGTGGCACCTCGATAAACGATACGGGCCCATGATAGGCAGTACGTTTATGGTTTTCGTTTTTTTTTTAAATTGTGCAGACCCGTGATAGGTGGCACCTTGGGTAAATAGTACTTTGGCCTGTGATAGGCGGTACATTTACAATTTACGTTATTTTAGTAAACCGTGCAGACCCGTGATAGGTGGCACCTCGGTAAACGATACGGGCCCGTGATAGGCAGTACATTTATGGTTTACGCTTTTTAGTAAATCGTGCAGACCCGTGATAGGTGGCACCTCGGTAATTGGTACTTTGGCTTGCGATAGGCGGTACAATTATGATTTACGGCCCTTCGAGGAGGGTTTTGGTTTGGAATTCCGAGTCCATGCATTTTGGCATATACGCATTGCATTAGGGTGCTTGGTACACGAGTCGTGTGTAATTCAAGTTTATGTTTGAGTGTTCTGAATTTGAATTGTCGTGGTAATTGTGTTGAAATTGCTAAGTGTTATGTATTGATTATCGTGTGTGAGTGCGATGGATTGTAAAACTATTTCGAAAACCAATTCGTCGTGGTGATTGTGTGGGAATTGCTAAGTGTTATGTTTTGGAATTATGTGTGAGTGTGATTGAATTAGTTTAAGTATTTTTGGAAGAATAAGCAGGGAAATCGATTTCCCAATCGATTGGATGAGTTACAGGGACTTCCCTAATGTGACATAATCGATTTGCCAATCGATTTTATAATATGTTTTTCAAAACCAATGAAGAAAATCGATTTGGAAATCGATTTGGCCATGCAGGAATTCAGCAAAAATCGATTTGGAAATCGATTGGCATTAAGTCAGGGGCTGAGATATGCTGTCAATTGATTGGCCAATCGATTGCCCAATCGATTGAATTTAAGTCAGGGGCTGAGATATGCTGTTAATTGATTGCCCAATCGATTGAATTAAGCCCAGAATTCAAATTTCACTAAAAACCTTCAGGAAATCGATTGCCCAATCGATTGGCTTAGTAGAAATTCTTATTTTGAGTTAGATAACAGATTGCTCATTGATTTATCAAGGTCTTGGTTAGTTATGTATTACTTGATGGGTTGAGAACTTATTTTGATTTCATTTTTAATTGGCAAGCATTATGTGAACTTTTAGCATATGGAAAATCCTTTTAAGGTGCATGCTTAGTTGAAAGGTTATTTTGTGCATTTAAAAACTTAAATGTTATGTGTTAACTGTTAATTTCGGTTGGTGACCCTTTACAACTATTGTGGAAATCTGGGCTTTTGCCCTAAGATGAGAACCAGGACGATCTTACCGGTTCGTACCCTACGGATGGGAAAGCTTGACTGGAGCTACGTTAGGAGGATCTCACGGGGCGCGTGGAGATCACTCAGGGTGTATAGTTTTTTTTGGTAGGATGATCAGATTAGGTTGATGTATAGGACTAGACGTCCTTCTTTTTGGGTGGGAGTATTTTAATTTGGAAAACTGTACTCATACTAATATTATCAGTTTGACATCTTATTTGAATGGGTTCCATGTACCATTTGTTGAGTTGTAAATGTTTTGGATTTATATTTGGAGAAACTTTTCCGCTGCTTGTAAATTATAATGATTCAATTATTTATCCAAATGCATTTCCTTATTTATTTCTCTGTTTTAGTTTAATTTCTTTTGAAAACAAAATATACCCTCGCTTTGAATTTCCTTATGAGTGCATCTAACCACATTCAACTAATTCAGGGTGATGGCCATAGAAGATGCACTCAAGAATACTGCAAAGGAGGTTGCCACGTGATTGGTATCAAAAAAGGTACAAAGAATTTGATAGAAAAACATGTGACTAAAATGTTGAGCTAGGGTACAATAAAACCCAACAGCAGTCCTTACTCAAGCCCAATGATATTGGTAAAGAAAAAGGATGGGAGTTAGAGGTTTTGTTATGATTACAGGGCATTAAACATCGAAAAAGGTTATTGTGCTGGACAAATTCCCCATTCTGACCCCCCAGGACCCAATCTGAATTGGGTACCTAGATCCAAAAATTAATTATGTTTTTGCAGGTGTACTTGACATCCACCAAGCAAGATTGATATTTGAAAGTGGATGCTCAAGACACGTGAAATGAGACAAGTATGAGAATCTTGTCTTTAACATTAAATGAAGATTAAATGAAGAAAGATTGGTCAACCAAGTTGTATTGATGACAAAGAAAAAGAGTCAATGGCAGTTAATCAGAAGTTTTTTTTGCTTAAATCGATTGATTAATCGATTTCGAGTTTGTTCTTTGTTTGTTTAAAGAATCGATTGTGGAATCGATTGGTTTAGCCCAGGACTTCAATATTTCAGGAAAGTTTTCTTAAATATCCCGAGCGTCGATTGGGACATCGACTAATGCAGCATTTAACCTTTAGACAATCGATTGGGGAATCGATTAAGTAACTCTGGACATCGATTGGGACATCGATTAGAAATATTACCGTTGTGACTATTTCTCACTAGCCGTTGAGGATCATTATTACCAAATCGATTGATGATTTCCAGAAACGGTAACATAGTCGATTGAGCAATCGATTTACTTGTTCAAAGGTTTAAAAAGGAACAGGTCTAAATCGATTTCTTCACTGTTTAAGTCCAGATTTCTATATTTCTTTCTCTGCTTCATCTTCTTCCTCTGTCTCTGCAACTGATATCTGCATTAAATCTGAACTCTATCTTCACTCATCTCTTCTATTTGCAACCATGGCTCGAGTGAAACAGACACAAGCCCATACTCCTTCACCTTCATCATCCTCAACCAGTGAAACTCCCTCACCCCCACCAACTCTAACAAAGAGGGTTTCGATTCCAACTCACAAGATTCTTGCCAAAGACAAGGGCAAGGCTCCTGCTCCTATTCCAGAAAAGATCAAGAAAAGGAAGGAACCACCAAGTGAGAAGTTGTTGGCTGATGCTATGAAAGAGATTTCCAAGAAGAAAAAGAAGCCGGTTACATCACCCCTACCTAAGAAAACTCCAGCACCTAAAGATAAGGATGTAGAAGTTACCATTCCAGCAGAGTTTCTTAAACGGAAAATTCATGAAGGCAGAACCCTGGACTTTGGTTTCTTTGATACAGAAGGCTTCACATTCCAAGATCATCTGAGATTTCATGGTCTTGAAGGTTTTCTTTCATCTACTTTGGATAGCTATCCGAAACTGATACAAGAATTTTACGCAAATTTCAAGCTCACTGATGACGGATTCAAAACTCAGGTTAAAGGTAAAAAGTTATCAATGTCTTTTGAAGATTTTGCTGAGTTGACAGGATTGCCATTTCACGGAACATCAATAGACGGCAGTTCTGATGCGGATGCAGCTGACGAAGGATGGGAAGCATCGCTGGACAGGCACACGGCAGTGAAAGATATTATGATTGATGGTTTTGTGGAAACTATCTCATTACCAATTGGTCAGATGAAGGTACAGCAACGCATGCTCATGTATACATTAACAAGAATGCTTGTACCTCGATCAGGAAATCACGCTGTTGTTCAAAAGCTTGATATTATATTGTTATGGGGATTGTCCAAGGAACTTAAGATGAGTTAGACATGGATTGTGCTAAGGCACATGTTAGAAGCTTCACACAGTAAGATCATGTTGCCTTATCCGCAGTTGGTTACAAAGATTCTCAAGCACTTCAAGGTATCGTTTTTGAATGAAGAATCTGCAAAGACAACACTCATCTTCGGCGAAGCAATTGTGAATCAGATGAAACTGAAGAAAGTAGATAATGTTTGGATTAGACCAATGCCAAATGTTGAACCAACTCCTCCACAAGCCTCTGAATCAGCAGCCGAGACTCCTGAATATGTTGCAAAACTGATGGAATTTATGGCAGCTCATATGGAACACAACGCCAAAATACTAGAGTCTAATGCATGGATGGAAGCTACTTTGACATCTATCCAAACATCCCTGAAATCAGTTGTTCAGGATGTTGCTGCAATTCAAGCGCACCTAGGCCTCAAGCTATCTTTTGAAGACATAGCGCATATAGGTCGACAAGCAACTGAGGAACCACAGCCAGATCCTCTAGATCGGTCTGCGACTCACGGTGAGGAGACACCTGCTGAGGTTAATACAGCGGTCTCTACCTCTCCCCTGGATGATAGTGAGAACCAGCCCACTTTAGGAGATTAGATGGTCAAGTTCCTTATTTGTGATGTCTTATTTTGTTTGTTTTGCTGTTTTGCTGTTTTATGTTTCATTAATAATATATGTATGAGCAAATTTATTAATTGTTATCATATAAATACTGCCATACTACATCTGTTGCATATCTGTTTGATTTGATACACTGCACTTGTTGTTTAAATTCAGTTATCTTAATCAACTGACTTGCTCAGTAATTGCTCTGATATTTTTTTTGTTCTGATCTGATATACAAGTTATATGATTTCAACCCTAAATGCTTATGTTGTTTAACATAGGGGGAGAAATTGTTTTCTGCCTTTTTGCCTTAATTGACAAAGGGGGAGAAAAATTATAACTTGATAACTTGATAATATGCTTGTTGTTGCATTATTAAGGGGGAGAATCTGATGTTCTGATGATGTCTGTTTTTTGCTCTGATACTTAATAATGTAATAATACTCATGCTGATTTGATACATGCTCTGATTTGGTACACATTTAATAAATTGTTTTCTTTGGTATGATTTTGAAATGGTTTGATATGCTCAAGTTACAATTGTATGAATTGTCAATTATGCCAAAAAGGGGGAGATTGTTGGATTTTGATCTCTTGATTCCTAATTTTGACATAATTAATAATTCAACAATGTTCATACAATACATGATAAATCTAATATTTGAATTGAGCAAGATTTCAGGAACCATAATCAAATCCTACACACTTGGATCAAATTGCTTGGAACACAAGAAATCAACAAAAGTTGAATTCTGACTATGTAAATCGATTGGGGAAATCGATTTCATAACAAGGGTGTAAGGAAATCTTAAGTGTTTGTAAATGTGCAATCGATTAGGCAATCGATTAGCTTAATTAAAAAATGAAAACTGCACAAGTCAGTAGCCTCTGATTTGGAGAGTAATCGATTGGTAAATCGATTGAACATTTCACAAATTAAACCTGATGGTAACACATCGATTGGTAAATCGATTGAATGAGTCACAGTGGCACTCCAGTGCTGAGGAAATCGATTGGCAAATCGATTGACTAAGTATCCTTTGAAAAATGACCCCACCTGTGACAAATACAATCGATTGGACAATCTATTGTTAACACTTTCTATTTTGATAAAATTTGGTTGCAATCGATTGGGAAATCAATTGAACTAAACACCAGGTAAAAACTTTTCAGGAACATGCTATCAAAGCGATTGACAAGTCGATTGATATCAAATAGCTGAGTCACTGTTTTAAATTAAATCGATTGACAAGTCGATTGACATTAAAACTGAGTCACTGTTTTGAATCACATCGATTGACAAATCGATTGACATCAAAAACCTGAGCCACTGTTTTGAAAACAATCGATTGGCAAATCGATTGAAATAAACTTTTTGAAAACACAGTGAACTCTGAGATTGTGACCAAATCGACTCTGTGCTTTTATACATCGACTCTGAGACTTGGCAAATCGATTGAGTAATCGATTGAAATTACTTGTATTAAAACAGTTTCCCAGAAATCGATTAGGCAATCGATTTATACAGGTCTGGACATGTTCTACTGAAAAGTGTTGTTTTAAAGAATCGATTGGTAAATCGATTAGCTTGTATAGTTTCAAGATTAAAGAAAAACAAGACTCGCGATAATCGATTGGCAAATCGATGTAGCACCTTTTATAACTTTACAAAATCGATTGGGAAATCGATTTCGTAGTTGGTTTTTCAGAAACTATATAAGATGTCTTTCAATCTTTATTCTAACAACTTTTCCATAACAATTCATAACTTTCATAATTTCTCATAACGCTCTTAGCTGTTCATAACAACAAACTAACAACTTCATAATTGTGATTACAGATCTCAATACAGTTTGTTGACAATCTAAGAGAAATGATAATGTGCTCAAGAACAATCCATGAATATCCAGAATTGTGAGGAGCAACATTCATAAAGATTGAAGACCCTTTTGTTTTACTTCTTTTATTCATTCTGTAATAAATCTTTGAACCAAAACGAACGTTGAAAATCCAGCTAGAAACTGGTGGCTACTTTCTTGGGTGAGAGGTCTCAACAAGAAAGAGTCGTACTTTGATTTTGTGTTAGGCTGCCGATTGTCTACAAGGATCAAAGGGCTGATAGAAAGCCAGCTAGAAACTGGTGGCTACTTTCTTGGGTGAAGAGTGTTCAACAAGAAAGAGTCGCACTGTGATTCTGTGATAGGTTGACGAGTATCTACAAGGATCAGAGGGTATTCAATAGGAAAGAGATCATTAAGATAGATAGGTTTCAGGGAGGAAACTGGACAATCTGTAATTGATTCTTTCTATTGAAGGAGAAGAAAATCTGAAATCCGTTTGGATTTTCAGGACTGGACGTAGGTTGTTGTGGACAACCGAACCAGGATAAATCTCTGTGTCTTCTTCTCTAACTCTCTCTCTTTAATTTTCTATATTGCTAACTTTGCATGCCTCAAAATTTAAATTCCGCTGTGCACTTGATACTGATTAATTTTGTAACGAAAACTGATATATTTTCTGTTATTTCGAGGTCACTAATACCAACAATTAGTTGAGGGAATTCTCAAATGTTTTAAATGTTTTTAGAATCCTTGTTGAAGTCTTGATAGTTTTGTGATCTCTTCCCATTAGAAAGATGGAATTCAAATAAAAAATATTTAATTAAAAAAGATGGAATGCAAATTAACTTTAACTAAATTGGTGGGGTGCGCCAAGCCAGTGTAGTAGTGCAACACAAAGGCGACACTCGAGAGACCCAATAGCAAGCTATTGTAGTGGACTCTCCCCCTGAAGAAATAAATTTAATATCGTGTGGACCATTGGCCCACATATCAGATATTAAACTGATAAGAACAGATACTACACTTGATCTTAGCCAAAAGGCCGAGTGTAACACCCCGTTTTTCAAAGCGAGGGTATATTTTTTTTTTGAAAGAAATTAAAATAAAACAAAGAAAACAAATGAGGAAATGCTTTTGGATAAATAATTGAGTCATTATAGTTTACGCAGCGGAAAAGTTTCTCCAATTATAAATCCAAAACATTTTTACATAAACATCAAATGGCACATGGAACCCATCCAAAGATGATATCAAACTGATAATATTTGTATGAGTACAGTTTTCCAAACATAAAAATACTCCAAACCAAGAAGAAGGACCCCTAGTCCCTATACATCATCCTAATCTGATCATCCTACCAAAAAGCTATTCACCCTGAGTAATCTCCACGCGCCCCGTGAGATCCTCCTAACACAACTGCAGTCAAGCGTTCCCATCTCCATTCCTGTCCGTAGGGTACGAACCGGTAGGGCCGTCCTGACTCTCATCTGAGGGCAAAGCCCAGATTTCCACAATAGTGTAAAGGGTCACCAACCAGAAAATAACAGTTAACACATAGCAATTAAGTTTTTGAATGCTCAAAACAACTTTTTAACTAAGCATGCACCTTAACAGGATTTTCAATATGCGAAAAGTTCATACAATACATTGCCAATTAAAATGAAGGTAAAATGTAGTTCTCGATCTCCTAATTAACACATAATAAAACAAGACATGGATAAGTCAAAGAGAAATTAATCATACAACTAAAAATGAGGATTTTCACTGAGCCAATCGATTGGGCAATCGATTGGGGTGAAGATTTTTAATGAAAATAGAATCCTGGGCTGAATCAATCGATTTGCCAATCGATTGACAGGATAACGGAGCCCCTGACTTATTACCAATCGATTTCCAAATCGATTTCCTGAAGGTTTTTAGTGAAATTTTGAACTCTGGCTTGATTCAATCGATTGGGCAATCGATTGACAGGATAGCTGAGCCCCTGACTTAATGGCCAATCGATTTGGCAATCGATTTCGAAAGGATTTTTTAAAAAAACTGATTTACAAAATCGATTGGCTAATCGATTTTGTTCATTTGGCCAAGCCCCTGTCTTCCATCCAATCGATTGGGAAATCGATTTCCCTGATCATTTTTTCAAAAATTCATGAATTAACCTAAGTCATTCCTAATCAAGTTCACAGCTTAACACTTAGCAATTTTTACGCGATTACCACGGCAATTGGGATCTCGATAACCATCTTACTTACACACAATAATCAACACATAACACTTAGCATTTTCAACGCAATTAACACGATAAATCAAATTCAAATCACTCAATCATAAAACTCAATCAAACCCGACTCGTGTGCCAAGCACCCTAATGCAATGCGTATATGCCAAAATGCATGGACTCGGAATTCCAAACTAAAACCCTCCTCGAAGGGCCGTAAATCATAATTGTACCGCCTATCGCCGGCCAAAGTACCAATTACCGAGGTGCCACCTATCACGGGTCAGCACGATTTACTAAAATGCGTAAATCATAAACGTACCACCTATCACGGGTCAGTACAGTTTACCGAGGTGTCACCTATCACGGGTCAACACGACCAGTACTGTTTACCTAGGTGCCACCTATCACGGGTCAGCACAATTCACCAAAAATGTAAATGGTAAATGTACCACCTATCACGGGTCAGTACAGTTACCATGGTGTCACCTATCACGGGTCAACACGATTTACTAAAATGTAAATCGCAAACGTACAACCTATCACGGGTCCGTACAGTTTACCAAGGTGTCACCTATCACGGGTCGACACAATTTACCAAATGAAATGCATGAGCATACACAGACTCCTTCACAGCAATCGTTAAGCAAATGCAGATATTAAAAGATTCCCCATTTTTAATACCCATTTTACTTAAACGACTTTCAAACAACATTAATTAAATAAGTCATTAAGAGATTCCCGTTCTTAATACCGATTTAACTTAATGATTTTTTCAAACAAAAACGTTAAGCAAACAGTCATATTAAGAGATTCCCCATTCTTAATATACTTTTGACTTAAACGATTTTCTCGCAAAACATTCAGTAAACAAGTCATTAAGAGATTCCCCATTCTTAATACTCATTTACCGAAACGATTTTTCAAAATGATAGTTAAGTAACCGAGACATTAAGAGATTCCCCATTCTCAACGCCCAGTTAACTTAAGCATTTTCCTCAAATACACATTAAGCAAACCGAGGTATTAAAAGATTCCCCATTTTTATAATACTCGTTTAACTCTAATGGTTTTCAAATTCCACAGAAACAAATTCAAACATACTTTCACATTCAAACCATAATTCACAACAACCACACCAATTAACAAACATCAAGTACGAACACACCAAATACAACGAACACAAATCACGCAACATAACACCCAGATACATCCAATTTCATTTACCACGAAACATTCATCACTATAAACAAAACCTAATTCTAAGGTTTTTTACCCATAACACACTAGTTTCGTTTTTTCCCCAAATCGATACATTTAACCCTAACAAATTCCTTCCCACACAACTACAGATAAGTCCCTAATGCAAGCTAGAAGTTTGGAAGGAGCCCTTACCTCAATGTTAGCTTTATCGAGAGTTTCCGGTTCCGCGAGAAATTCCGGTAAAATCTCCGCTCGCAACGCCGCTTCCAAAATTAGTGCACTAGCACCGTAGCACGGAGGTGAGCAACTTTCCCTTCTATCTCTTCGAGAAATGAGGTTTTGGATCTAGAAGAAACGGAGGGGTTGTGTTTGGATCTCAAAAACCGTTTTTCTTCGTTTCGAATCAAAGAGGAAGAGTGGAGTTACGAAAACCTTGATCTAGCTCTCACCCGACCTTGGGTCACTAGCTTTGAAGAAAAGGAAGCAACGAAAACGAAAAATGGAGAAAGGATGGATTTTGGGTTTATGCTCACGTGAGTTCAGAGGAAGGAGATGGAAATTCTGAGTTTTCCTTCCTTTCTATTTCTTTCCTTTGCTTTTCCTTTCTTCCTTTTTCTTCCTTCCCTTATATACTATTTCCTTTTCATTTTCCTTCCTTCTAGTTTTCCTTTCTTTTTCCTCCCAAGCAAACATATAAATATATAATAAATATAACTTAACAAATATCTCAAAATCTAGATATTTATTAAATTACCGTTTCACCCGAAACGCCTTAAATTCTCCGTAAAGTATTTACCGCAGTTAAATTCAACTTATTTATCGACGAGAAATTCTAATTGGCATCGAAATATCATTTTGATTATAAAATTCCAAAAATATTATCAACTTTTGGCTTAAAAAGCCTCCGAGCCAAAAATCCAAATATACCAAAAATACATAAAAAGGTACTTTAAAATTATGGTCTTACACCGAGAAAGGTATGCTTTGTTTAGATAATGAACTCTTATATTATAGCCAAGACCTCGGTACTTGATATGTCTTCTCTCAAATGTGGGACATAACTATTAGTTGTATAATATTGCTTTCTTTCGCAACTCTAATGCAACAACTGTCAAAGTCTCTAACAATTCTCTCTTCAAACATTGGATAGTGAATTATGAGTGCATCTAACCACATTCAACTAATTCAGGGTGATGGCCATAGAAGATGCACTCAAGAATACTGCAAAGGAGGTTGCCACGTGATTGGTATCAAAAAAGGTACAAAGAATTTGATAGAAAAACATGTGACTAAAATGTTGAGCTAGGGGTACAATAAAACCCAACAGCAGTCCTTACTCAAGCCCCAATGATATTGGTAAAGAAAAAGGATGGGAGTTAGAGGTTTTGTTATGATTACAGGGCATTAAACATCGAAAAAGGTTATTGTGCTGGACAAATTCCCCATTCTAATGATGGAAGAGTTGTTGGATCAAATACACGGAGCAAAATACTTTTCTAGAGTGTACATAGGGCAATTTAGTCAGACAAATAACAAAAAGGAGGTTTTTTTTTTCTTTCTAAAATCATATTTTTATATCGTCTTTCTTTCCTCATCTTTTATTTAAATAAGTATTTTTCCATAGTTTCATTTTTCTCTCATTTTTTCATGAGTTCTTCGGCGGCCTGCAACGTTGTATTAAGTGACTTCTCGGTGTGAAAGTTTTTTTATTTTCTATTTTGTGCGATGTTCATGATTCAAATTGGAAGATCAATTTGATCATTTACAAATTCAGTCAATGATTTGGTTGTCAACCTACAGTATTTCAGTTACTTTGATTACGTCAAAACATTTGGGATGAGATCACGAGTATTTTAAGTATGTGGAAGGAGACCTACAAAAAAGAACCATTAGCAAACGAAGAACAAAATTGTGATTTGTTAAATTTATTATGGTTTTATTGAAAAATGACATATTTGTCTTATTTTAGCCATATCTTAAGTTTTAAAACTCCGAGCTATGTGATTTATGATGCATTGGAATTATAAGACATTTCTCTACAACTCGTAATTCATATATTTAGTCCAAATTCAGCTTCTATCTTGATCACAAATTCACTAACGTTTTGATGACATGTATGTGGACGAAATTTATTGTATTTTGTGTATTTCATTATGTTTCTTTCAATTAATGTAAGGGGATAAACGTAGAAATTAGTCTAGCGTATATTCATGAATATGAAGATGTTTCATAGGAAGTATTATCTAGATCTTTATTCTGAAGCCTATAAATATTCATGTAAGACTCCATTTTAAGGGATAAAAAATAAAGAAATTATAGGCATTATCATTTTGAGAGTTTATTCTTTTTGAGATCTTGGAACCATCTTTAGAGCGCATTGTTTTGCAGTGACGCTCTCCTTCTACTTTTCAACCAAAACCTCTATAGTTGATTTTAGCGTCTTCTCGATTTACCAATCGGATAACCATTCCGATTGTGGCTCTTTCACCATTTCTATCATTACGGCTCATAATTTTATTTTTAACGGTTTGAGATTCATATCAATTTGTAGGTATTTGGTTGTTCTATACTATTAACTTGTTTGTTCACAGATTCATCCTTTTTAATTTTTAGCGATTTTAAAGTTGTGTTGCCTTTGATGTACTCTATCAACTTGAATGAAATATATATATATGTATATATTTTCATTATTAAAAATAAATAAATTAAATAAAAATGGGTTGCATGACATAAAAAACCAACACTATAAAAAGGAAAAATAAAATTTACCTTATAATCTCCAAATTATACTTCTACTCCACTTTTTTTAATAAGAACAATTTTACCTTTTTTTAAATAAATCTAAACTTAAATTTTCAAAAATACAAAAAAAAAAAAAATTTTGCAGAGCACAAAAATTGAATTTTCTAAAATAGGGTTGTGATTGTGTTCTGGAAGACAAAGTTGAATATGATGGGTAGCATTTTGTCAAAGGTATAATTTGGTGGATATGTTGTAAAATTTTTCATAAAATAGTGCAAAAGCATTTAAATAGTGCGGGGTAGATACATACTTAAAGGTTGAGCCCAAAAGAAGCTTCAAAATGGGATGTTAAGAGCACTTATTTGGTATTAGTTGAGGGAATTCTCAAATGTTTTAAATGTTTTTAGAAATCCTTGTTGAAATCTTGATAGTTTTTGTGATCTCTTCCCATTAGAAAGATGGAATTCAAATAAAAAATATTTAATTAAAAAAGATGGAATGCAAATTAACTTTAACTAAATTGGTGGGGTGCGCCAAGCCAGTGTAGTAGTGCAACACAAGGCGACACTCGAGAGACCCAATAGCAAGCTATTGTAGTGGACTCTCCCCATGAAGAAATAAATTTAATATCGTGTGGACCATTGGCCCACATATCAGATATTAAACTGATAAGAACAGATACTACACTTGATCTTAGCCAAAAGGCCGAGAAAGGTATGCTTTGTTTAGATAATGAACTCTTATATTATAGCCAAGACCTCGTACTTGATATGTCTTCTCTCAAATGTGGGACATAACTATTAGTTGTATAATATTGCTTTCTTTCGCAACTCTAATGCAACAACTGTCGAAGTCTCTAACAATTCTCTCTTCAAGCATTGGATAGTGAATTATGAGTGCATCTAACCACATTCAACTAATTCAGGGTGATGGCCATAGAAGATGCACTCAAGAATACTGCAAAGGAGGTTGCCACGTGATTGGTATCAAAAAAGGTACAAAGAATTTGATAGAAAAACATGTGACTAAAATGTTGAGCTAGGGTACAATAAACCCAACAGCAGTCCTTACTCAAGCCCAATGATATTGGTAAAGAAAAAGGATGGGAGTTAGAGGTTTTGTTATGATTACAGGGCATTAAACATCGAAAAAGGTTATTGTGCTGGACAAATTCCCCATTCTAATGATGGAAGAGTTGTTGGATCAAATACACGGAGCAAAATACTTTTCTAGAGTGTACATAGGGCAATTTAGTCAGACAAATAACAAAAAGGAGGTTTTTTTTTCTTTCTAAAATCATATTTTTATATCGTCTTTCTTTCCCTCATCTTTTATTTAAATAAGTATTTTTCCATAGGTTTCATTTTTCTCTCATTTTTTCATGAGTTTCTTCGGCGGCCTGCAACGTTGTATTAAGTGACTTCTCGGTGTGAAGTTTTTTATTTTCTATTTTGTGCGATGTTCATGATTCAAATTGGAAGATCAATTTGATCATTTACAAATTCAGTCAATGATTTTTGGTTGTCAACGCTACAGTATTTCAGTTACTTTGATTACGTCAAAACATTTGGGATGAGATCACGAGTATTTTAAGTATGTGGAAGGAGACCTACAAAAAAGAACCATTAGCAAACGAAGAACAAAATTGTGATTTGTTAAATTTATTATGGTTTTATTGAAAATGACATATTTGTCTTATTTTAGCCATATCTTAAGTTTTAAAACTCCGAGCTATGTGATTTATGATGCATTGGAATTATAAGACATTTCTCTACAACTCGTAATTCATATATTTAGTCCAAATTCAGCTTCTATCTTGATCACAAATTCACTAACGTTTGATGACATGTATGTGGACGAAATTTATTGTATTTGTGTATTTCATTATGTTTCTTTTCAATTTAATGTAAGGGGATAAACGTAGAAATTAGTCTAGCGTATATTCATGAATATGAAGATGTTTCATAGGAAGTATTATCTAGATTTTATTCTGAAGCCTATAAATATTCATGTAAGACTCCATTTTTAAGGGATAAAAAATAAAGAAATTATAGGCATTATCATTTTGAGAGTTTATCTTTTTGAGATCTTGGAACCATCTTTAGAGCGCATTGTTTTGCAGTGACGCTCTCCTTCTACTTTTCAACCAAAACCTCTATAGTTGATTTTAGCGTCTTCTCGATTTACCAATCGGATAACCATTCGATTGTGGCTTCTTTCACCATTTCTATCATTCGGCTCATAATTTTATTTTAACGGTTTGAGATTCATATCAATTTGTAGGTATTTGGTTGTTCTATACTATTAACTTGTGTTGTTCACAGATTCATCCTTTTTAATTTTTAGCGATTTTAAAGTTGTGTTGCTTTGATGTACTCTATCAACTTGAATGAATATATATATATTGTATATATTTCATTATTAAAAATAAATAAATTAAATAAAAATGGGTTGCATGACATAAAAACCAACACTATAAAAAGGAAAAATAAAATTTACCTTATATAATCTCCAAATTATACTTCTACTCCCACTTTTTTTAATAAGAACCAAAATTTACCTTTTTTTAAATAAATCTAAACTTAATTTTTTCAAAAATACAAAAAAAAAAAATTTTGCAGAGCACAAAAATTGAATTTTCTAAAATAGGGTTGTGATTGTGTTCTGGAAGACAAAGTTGAATATGATGGGTAGCATTTTGTCAAAGGTATAATTTGGTGGATATGTTGTAAAATTTTCATAAAATAGTGCAAAAGCATTTAAATAGTGCGGGAGATACATACTTAAAGGTTGAGCCCCAAAAGAAGCTTCAAAATGGGATGTTAAGAGCATTATTTGGTATTAGTTGAGGAATTCTCAAATGTTTTAAATGTTTTTTAGAATCTTGTTGAATCTTGATAGTTTTGTGATCTCTTCCCATTAGAAAGATGGAATTCAAATAAAAATATTTAATTAAAAAGATGGAATGCAAATTAACTTTAACTAAATTGGTGGGGTGCGCCAAGCCAGTGTAGTAGTGCAACACAAGGCGACACTCGAGAGACCCAATAGCAAGCTGAATTGTAGTGGACTCTCCCATGAAGAAATAAATTTAAATATCGTGTGGACCATTGCCCACATTCAGGATATTAAACTGATAAGAACAGATACTACACTTGATCTTAGCCAAAAGGCCGAGAAAAGGTATGCTTTGTTTAGATAAATAACTCTATATTTATAGAAGACCCTCGGTACTTGATATGTCTTCTCTCAAATGTGGGACATAACTATTAGTTGTATAATATTGCTTTCTTTCGCAACTCTATATGCAACAACTGTCGAAGTCTCTAACAATTCTCTCTTCAAGCATTGGATAGTGAATTATGAGTGATCTAACCACATTCAACTAATCAGGTGATGGCCATAGAAAAAGCACTCAAGATTACTGCAAAGGAGGTTGCCACGTGATGGTATCAAAAAGTAAAAGAATTTATAGAAAACATGTGACTAAAATGTTTGAGCTAGGTACAATAAAACCAACAGCAGTCCTTATCAAGCCCATGATATTGGTAAAGAAAAAGGAGGAGTAGAGGTTTGTTATGATTACAGGGCATTAAAGCATCGAAAAGGTTATTGGTGCTGGACAAATTCCCCATTCTAATGATGGAAGAGTTGTGGATCAAACACACGGAGCAAATACTTTTTCTAGAGTGTACATAGGCGCAAATTTAGTCAGACAAATAACAAAAAGGAGGTTTTTTCTTTCTAAAATCATATTTTTATATCGTCTTTCTTTCCTCATCTTTTTATTTAAATAAGTATTTTCTCCATAGGTTTCATTTTTCTCTCATTTTTCATGAGTCTTCGCGCCTGCAACGTTGTTATTAAGTGACTTCTCGTGTGAAGTTTTTATTTTCTATTTTGTGCGATGTTCATAGATTCAAATTGGAAGATATTGATATTTACAAATTCAGTCAATGATTTTGGTTGTTCAACGCTACAGTATTCAGTTACTTTGATTACGTCAAAACATTTGGATGAGTACGAGTATTTTAAGTATGTGAAGGAGACCTACAAAACAGAACCATTAGCAAACGAAGAACAAAATTGTGATTTGTTAAATTTATTATGGTTTTATTGAAAATGAATATTTGTCTTATTTTAGCCATATCTCTTAAGTTTAAAACTCCGAGCTATGTGATTTATGATGCATTGGAATTATAAGACATTTCTCTACAACTCGAATTCATATATTAGTCCAAATTCAGCTTCTATCTTGATCACAAATTCACTAACGTTTGATGACATGTATGTGGACGAAATTTATTGTATTTTGTGTATTCATTATGTCTTTCAATTTCATGTAAGGGGATATAACGTAGAAATTAGTCTAGCGTATTTCATGAATATGAAGATGTTTCATAGGAAGTATTATCTAGATCTTTATTCTGAAGCTATAATATTCATGTAAGACTCCATTTTAAGGGATAAAAAATAAAGAAATTATAGGCATTATCATTTGAGAGTTTATTCTTTTTGAGATCTTGGAACCATCTTTAGAGCGCATGTTTTGCAGTGACGCTCTCCTTCTACTTTTCAACCAAACCTCTATTAGTTGATTTTTTAGCGTCTTCTCGATTTACCAATCGGATAACCATCCGATTGTGGCTTCTTTCACCATTTCTATCATTACGGCTCATAATTTTATTTAACGGTTTGAGATTCATATCAATTGTAGTATTTGTTGCTTCTATACTATTAACTTGTTGTTGCACAGATTCATCCTTTTTAATTTTTAGCATTTAAGTTGTGTTGCCTTTGATGTGTACTCTATCAACTGAATGAAATATATCAATAGTATATATTTTCATTATTAAAAATAATAAATTAAATAAAAATGGGTTGCATGACATAAAAACCAACACTTATAAAAAGGAAAAAATAAAATTACTTATAATGCTCCAATTTATACTTCTACTACTCCACTTTTTTTAATAAGAACCAAATTTACCTTTTTTAAATAAATCTAACTTAAATTTCTAAATATACAAAAAATATTGTGTTGCAGAACACAAAAATTTGAATTTTCTAAAATAGGGTGTGATTGTGTTCTGAAGACAAAGTGAATTATGGGGTAGCATTTGTCAAAGGTATACATTGGTGGATATGTTGTAAATTTTCATAAAAATAGTGCAAAGCATTTAAATAGTGCGGGTAGATACATACTTAAAGGTTGAGGCCTCAAGCATGCTTAAAATGGGATGTTAAGTAGCACTTATTTTGGTATTAGTTGAGGGAATTCTCAATGTTTGTTAAATGTTTTTTAGAATCTTGTTGAAATCTTGATAGTTTTGTGATAGTCTTCCCATTAGAAGATGGCATTCAATAAAAATATATTATATTAAAAAAGATGGAATCGCAACATTAACCATAATTAATTGGTGGGGTGCGCCAAGCCAATGTAGTAGTGCACACAAAGGCGACACTCGAGAGACCCAATAGCAAGCTATTGTAGTGGACTCTCCCATAGAAGAATAAATTTAAAATATCGTGTGGACATTGCCACATATAGATATTAAACTGATAAGAACAGATACTAACTTGATCTTAGCCAAAAGGCCGAGAAAGGTATGCTTTGTTTAGATAATGAACTCTTTATATTATAGCCAAGACCTCGGTACTTGATATGTCTTCTCTCAAATGTGGGACATAACTATTAGTTGTATAATATTGCTTTCTTTCGCAACTCTAATGCAACAACTGTCAAAGTCTCTAACAATTCTCTCTTCAAACATTGGATAGTGAATTATGAGTGCATCTAACCACATTCAACTAATTCAGGGTGATGGCCATAGAAGATGCACTCAAAGATACTGCAAAGGAGGTGCCACGTGATTGGTATCAAAAAGGTACAAAGAATTTGATAGAAAAACATGTGACTAAATGTTGAGCTAGGGTACAAAAAACCCAACAGCAGTCCTTACTCAAGCCCAATGATATTGGTAAAAAAAAGGATGGGAGTTAGGGTTTGTATTTGATTACAGGGCATTAAACATCGAAAAAGGTTATTGTGCTGGACAAATTCCCCATTCTAATGATGGAAGAGTTGTTGGATCAAATACACGGAGCAAAATACTTTCTAGTGTGTACATAGGGCATTTAGTCAGACAAATAACAAAAAGGAGTTTTTTTTTCTTCTAAAATCATATTTTTTATATCGTCTTTCTTCCCTCATCTTTTTATTAAATAAGTATTCCTAGGTTCATTTTTCTCTCATTTTTTCATGAGTT
>PGTU02000008.1:21833456-21885185 GCA_002896215.2 Cicer echinospermum | reverse complement strand
ACATGTAACGCCATCGGAAATAACATGTCAAGCTACAATATTAGTATAGTACAGTCTTCCATTTTAAAAATAAATGCGATACAAAAGAAAGACATCTGTTCCCTCTGTGAACAACCTAGTCTGATCATTTACAAAACGAACTAAACACCCTGATGTGTTAACTTAAACCAGGGCGTAGTCTCTCACGGACAAACCCTGCGCAGTCTCTCACGGACAGACGCAATTCCGCAGGAACGTAAGTCGTAAACGTACTTACCTATCACGGGTCCGTACTGTTTACCGCAGGTGCCACCTATCCCGGGTCAGCACAACTTACCAAACACAATTCCTCAGAACGTAAGTCGTAATCGTACTACCTATCACGGGTCTGTACTGTTTACCGAGGTGCACCCATCCCGGTCAGCACGACTTACCAAACGTAAATCGTAAACGTACTGCCTATCACAGCCTTTACTGTTACCAAGGTGCCACCTATCCCGGGTCAGCACGATTTACCGAAACACACATATAAAAAAAAAGCGAGGTTACATGTACCATTTGTTGTTGGGTAAATGGTTTGGATTTATAATTGGAGTAACTTTTCCGATGCCTGTAAATTATAATGACTCAATTATTTATCCAAAGGCATTTCTTTATTTATTTCTCTGCTTTATTTTAAATTCTTTTGAAAAAAAAATATACCCTCGCTTTAAAAAACGGGGTGTTACAGGGACAACAACTTCCTGCTGCTATGTATTCAGCTCAGCAGTACCTAAGTGCACACAAGCTTGCTTTTTTGCAAAACCATGATACTAGTGCATTGCTAAAATATGGCAAGTGGTCGCTTGTGCTTTTACGATCCGTTTTTGCATCCTGCATAATCTGAATCAGATATCACTAGGCTACATATGCTACATGGAGTACCATAGGCCTACATTTGTCGTTCCTTTCAAATACTTCATAATTCTTTTAACGGCTACAAGATGCGATTCCTTCGGATCTGTCTGAAATCTTGCACACAAACAAACACTAAGCATAATATCTGGCCGACTGGCCGTTAGATATAATAAGGATCCAATCATACCTCGATATTTGGTATGTCGATTGGAAATACTGATGTATCTTTATCAACATAGGTTCCGGAGCCCATTGGGAGTTTGCACTTCTTTGCAGTTTTCCATTTCGAATCTTTTGAGTAATTCTTTACAATATTTTGCCTGATTTATGAAGATGCCATGCTCAAGTTGTTTGATGTGAAGTCCAAGAAAATAGTTTAACTTTCCCATCATGGACATTTCAAATTCTCCTTGCATTAGAGAAGAGAATTCTTCACATATGTCATTGTTGGTTGATCCAAATATTATATCATCAACGTAGATTTGGTACAATAAGGTGTGACCATTTTCTCTTTTGACAAATAATGTTTTATCGACTTTCCCTTTTTCAAATCCTCGTTCACATAAAAAGGTGATTAATCTATCATACCAAAGCTCTTGGAGCTTGTTTTAGACCATAAAGAGCCTTTTTTAATTTGTAAACATGTGAGGATTTTTGGAATTCTTCAAAACCCATGTGGCTGTTTGACATAGACTTCTTCATTTATATATCCATTGAGAAGGCACTTTTTCACATCTATTTGAATATAACTCAAAGTGCATGGAACAAGCATACGCAAGTAGTAAATGTATTGCTTCTAATCTTGCTACCGGAGCAAATGTTTCGTCAAAATCTATCCCTTCCTCAGTGATTGTATCCTTGAGCGACCAATCTAGCTTTGTTGCGGACAACTATGCCATCTCATCATCAAGTTGATTTTAAAACACCCATTTTGTACCAATGATGTGTTTATTTCCAGGATTAGGAACAAGTTCCATACTTGGCTTCTTTTAAATTGATTGAGTTCTTCTTGCATGGCAAGTATCCATTGATCATCTTTAATGCTTCACCAATTTTGAGGGTTCGATTTGAGAAACAAAAGCCATGTTTTAAGCAAGCATCTTGTAGTTTTAATCTTGTTGTGACTCCTTGATTGATATCACCTATGATGTTATCAATTGGATGATATCTATGGGTTCTCCATTCTTTAGGAAGATCATCATTTTGCCTTTCAATGTTGACTTCACTTTCTTTTCTTGACCTAGTTGATCAATTTGATGGTCTTTGTTTGTATCATCGCTTTCAAAAACATCATCATCACAAGAAATAATGTTTTCCTCTTTTATGGGGTTAGTTTCATCAAAGTTACATGCGTTGATTCTCCGACTAATAAAGTTCTTTTATTGAAAATTCTAAATGCTTTACTAGATAAAGAGTAACCGATAAATATACCTTCATCAGCTTTTTCATCAATTTTTCGAAGGTTATCTTTACCATTGTTTAACACAAAACACTGACATCCAAAAATGTGGAAATGAGAGATATTGGGTTTTCTTCCTTTGTAGAGTTCATACGGAGTTTTCTTAAGAATTGGCCGAATGATTACCCGGTTGGAAACATAGCATGCTGTATTTTACAGCATCTGCCCAAAAATATATTGGTAGATTTGTGTCGCTTAGCATAGTTCTTGCGAGCTCTATCAAGGATTTGTTCTTTCTCTCAACAACCCCATTTTGTTGTGGTGTCCTTGGTGCAGAAAAAATTGTGAAAAATGCCATTTTCTTCACAAAGTTCTTCAAATGAAGTATTTTGAAATTCTCCTTCCATGATCACTTTCTAATTGATACAATTTTGGCAGATTGTTCGTTTTGGACTAGCTTGGCATAGTTTTTAAATGCCTTAAAAAGCTTCATTTTTACTTGCCAAAAATAAGTGTCCAAGTGAACCTTGAGTAATCATCAACAATAACTAGTCCATATGAGTTTCCACCAATACTTTTGGTTCTTGATGGACCAAACAAGTCCATATGTATCAATTGTAGTGGTCTAGAGGTTGAAATGATATTTTTAGGTTTGAAAGAACTTTTTGTTTTGCTTACCCTTTTGACATGCGTCACACAAATTTTATCCTTTATAAATTTTATTTTTGGTAAGCCTACAACAAGATCATGCTTGACCAAATTGGTTTTAAATGATCCATGTGAATATGAGCAAATCTCTTATGCCATAGCCAAGCATCATTATTTTCGCTTACCAAAAGACATTTCATTTTTTAAGGATAGATCGTCAAGATTTAAGTATAAAGATGTTTTTGAAACGTTTACTGATAAATTGTATTTCATTTGTAGCTTCATGTTCGATGATTACATTCATCTTTGTTGAAGGCTATCTTGTATCCTTTATCGCAAAGCTGATAAATGCGTATGAGATTGTGTTTTAGACCTTCAACATATAGTACATCTTCAATTGAGGGGGATGGGGCTGTACCAAGTTTTCCAATGCCTAAAATTTTTCCTTTGTTGTTGTCTCCATAGACCACATATCCCTTTGACTCATGAGTCAATGCTGAAAATTTTGTTATATCACCCGTCATGTGTTTAGAGCATCCACTATCTAAGTACCACATATTTGAGGTACTTTTTGTACATACCTGCAATATTAAGATCAAATTTTATTAGGTACCCAATGTGCTTTGGGTCCTGATGGTTAGTACCTTTCTCTATCCACACGTAATGCCCTTTAGGAATACTAATGTTTCTAAGCATGACAAGTATTAGGGTGTGACCCTTGAGACCACAATAAGAACAAGTAGGAGTAAATCTATTTTTAAAAGCATGTGTATGAGATTTTCTATGAATTATTTTTTCTCTTTATAAAGATGATCCTTTTTCACAGTTATAATCTTTTCTTGATTGGATTGATTACTTGCTTTGACAAAAATGGTCTTATTCAAGTTTGGTTTATCAAATTTTGAGTACCCAAGACCAACTTTTGTCATTGAGTATCTTTGCATATTTAAAACATTTTCCAAACCTATTTGTCCTTTTTCGTATCGTTCAATTACTCTATTTAATTTGAACAATTTCGAAGGAGAGGGAATCACATTTTTTGCATGCAAATTATGTTTTAGTTTCTCAGAATTCTTTTCCATAGTGTCAACTTTTTCTTGAAGACTTGAGATTTGTCTCTTTTGTGTTGACACTAGTTTGAAACAGATTTTTGCATTCAATAAGTAGTTCATTGATGGCGTTTTGAGCCTCATTATATTCTAGAATCAATTCACTATTAGTTTTATGAAGATGAGGGGAGTCTATATTACTAACCTCTTCTTCATCATCTGATTGATGTGATGCCATTAATGCAACATTGGCGCATTCTTCACTTTTTGTTTCTGAAGATGAACTTACTTCGTTGTCTTCCCAAGCTATGTATGCCTTCTTGAAGTCTCTCTTTTTGATGGCATTCTTCTTAGCAAGGTTTGAAACAATCTGCTTTAATATGTCCTTGTTTTCCACATTCAAAGCAAGTGAAGTTTGGATTTGATGTAGAATTATCTTTCTTCTTGAAACTTTTCTTTTTTGAAGGTTCTGTCGTTTTTAAGAAACTTACCAAATTTCTTAACAAGAAAAATAATTTTTTTCATCTTCATTTGAATTGTCGTCCTTGATTTTTTCTCTCGATTCGGTCTTTAGAGCAATATTTTTGGTCTTCTTTTCTTGACTTTCATTTTGTTCTAACCTTTCAAGTTCGATTTCATGCTCTAGAAGTTTTCCAAATAGTGCAGAAAGAGACATTTTGGATAAGCTTTTCTTTTCGGATATTGCTATTACTTTTGGTTGCCAGGCCCTTGTCAATGATCTCATTACTTTTAGATTTAATTCATCATTGGTGAAGATTTTTCCAAGTGTTGTCAAATGATTGGTTAAGTGGGAGAACCTTTTTGTAAGTCTAGAATAGATCTTCGGGCTGCATTCGAAATAACTCATATTCTTGTGATAGTGTCTTGAGTTTAGATCTCTTTACTCAATGGTGCCTTCGTGAGTTACTTCCAACGTATCCCATATTTCCTTTTGCTGTTTTACAGTGAGATATGCGGAAAAATTCATCCATTCCTAGTGCAGATTGTAATATATTCTTAGCCTTTTTATCGAAAAGCACTTTTCTTTTATCCTCATCAGTCCAATAATTTTTTATCTTTATTTCTTCTTTGTTATTGATGACAGTTTTTGGTATGTGAGGACCATTTTCAAACTGCATCCCATATGTCATCTCCTTGTGCTTCGAGATATGCTTGCATACGAATCTTCCAAAAATCGTAGGTGCTCTCCAACAAACATGGTGGCTTGGTACTGCTACCACCGTCTTAAAAACAGGTTGTGCGAAAGCCATGAGTAATTAATCGAGGAATAAGTTACCTTAACCGTGCTCTGATGCCAATTGTAAGTATATAAGGTACGCCTAAGAGGGGTGAATTTAGGTGTTAGTAAATTTTCTTGTTTTTAGTGATACGGGTAGTTGAATTTTCTGAGTTAATATAATGTCTACTAATAGGAAGATGCAGTAAACAGATGAACACAATAGATTTATCCTGGTTCCCCTTATAACCAAGGGTACGTCCAATCCTCTTGCACACCACAAGAGATTGATCCACTAATGTCAGAAAATGTACAACTCCCACCCTGGGATTCTTGCTACCAAACTTCTAACAACACTTCTAAGATATCACACCACTATCTTAGATTAAGCTATTTTTAAGAAAGTATTCCTTTCTTTTACAAGTGAACAATATAATTTGAATAAGAATAAGGAGAGGTATATTGATAAACAATCCAATAATAATTCAAGTACTTTACAAACTTTTTGAATGATATGAAAATGAAATGCAAGTACACTACGCCAAAAATGACATTTAACAGCGCCCATTTTTTAGCGCTTGCTAAACACAAGCGCTGTTGTAATTATATTTTAAAAATAACGGAACCTATTACAGCGCTTTTGATTCAAAGCGCTGTAAAACAAGCGTTGTAGTAGGTCATATAACGTTTGCGCATCACGTTATAAGGCTTTTACAGCGCTTGTCAAAAAAGCGCTGTAAAAGGAAGCGCTTTCGCGTAATAGTTACAGCGCTTTTTTCACAAGCGCTGTAAAACACATGCGCTTTCATTGAATTTAACTACCTATTACAGCGCTTTTTTCACAAGCGCTGTAAAAAACACATGCGCTTTCATTGAATTTAACTACCTATTACAGCGTTTTTTTCACAAGCGCTGTAAAATACATGCGCTTTCATTGAATTTAACTACCTATTACAGCGCTTTTTTTCACAAGCGCTGTAAAAATACATCTTTAAAATAATTATATACGTTGGAAACCCTCATATCCTCTACATCTTTCAAATAATTATATACGTTGGGAACCCTAATATCCTCTACGTACTGTGCGGCCATCTACATTGTCTAAGGTATTTTTTACACATGATCTGTTATATATTTTGTTAAAAATTGTTATATATATATATATATATTTAAATCTCTTTTACACATGATCTGTTATGTTTTGAAATTGTCAAAAACGCATACCACATGATCTGTTCTGTTTTGAAATTGTTAGTTGATATTGGTTTCTTTTTGAAACTTGTTGATATGTTTTGAAAGCTTATTATTTTTGTTACTGCATTTATATAGGTGGTATAATATGGATAGGAAATGGATTTCAGCCAATCGATTGTCAAAAGAGTATGAAATTGGAGTGAAGGAGTTTGTTGAGTTTGCAGTGAAGAATGCAAAAGATCCAAATAGAGTAGTTTGTCCTTGTTTAAAATGTTGTTTTGGAAAACGTGTTAGAGAAGATGAATTAGAAGGACATCTAGTATGTAATGGAATTGATCAAAGCTACACATGTTGGATAAGACATGGTGAGAAAAAAAAAAGGAAACATTTAATTTTGAGAATAGTTCGACATATGCTTCAACTGACTTCGATACAGATACATATGAGCCGGACCGAGTTGATGAGATTGCAAAAGCAGTTGAAGAAGATCTTCGAGATTGTCCTAAAATGTTTGAAAGTTTGTTGAGTGATGCAGAGAAAGAATTATATAATGGTTGTACTAAATTCACAAGACTGTCAGCGATATTAAAGTTGTACAACTTAAAAGCGAGTAATGGATGGTCTGATAAAAGCTTTACAGAATTATTAACACTCATAAAAGATATGTTGCCAGATGATAATGAACTTCCCAGTCGAACCTACGAGGCTAAACGGATTTTGTGTTCTATTGGAATGAGTTACGAAAGGATTCATGTGTGTCCTAATGATTGCATTTTATTTCGAAACGAATATGAACTACTTAAGGCGTGTCCGAAATGCAATGTCTCTCGATATAAGAAGAAAGAATCTACTCCAGCAAAAGTCGTGTGGTATTTTCCTATAATACCAAGATTTAGGCGCATGTATCGCAGTGAAGAAGATTCAAAACACTTGACATGGCATGCAGATGAAAGAATTAGAGATGGAATGTTTCGACACCCTGCAGATTCCCCACAATGGGCAAAAATTGATCACGAGTATCCTGAATTCGGGATAGAGTCAAGAAATCTAAGACTTGCACTTTCTACTGATGGAATGAATCCACATGGTCTTCAAAGCATCTCACATAGCACGTGGCCTGTGATTTTGGTAATATATAACCTACCTCCATGGTTATGTATGAAGCGTAAGTTTATGATGTTGTCTCTGTTAATTTCTGGACCCAAACAACCGGGGAATGATATCGACGTATACTTGACTCCTTTAATTGAAGATTAAAAATTCTGTGGGAGACAGGTGTGGAAGTTTATGATGGGTATAGGAAAGAGTGTTTCAATTTGAGGGCTATGTTGTTCGGCACATTAATGATTTTCCAGCATATGGTAATTTATCAGGATATAGCATTAAAGGTCAGTGTGCATGTCCTATATGTGAAGAGAGTACAAATTGGATGCGGTTGAAACATTGTAAGAAGAATGTGTTTCTTGGACATCGTAGATTTTTACCTTATAGTCATCAGTATCGTGGGTGGAGAAATGCATTCAATGGAAAATCAGAGGAAGGTAAAGCTCCTTTAGCACCGACTGGATATCAAAATACTTGAAAAAGTACAAGGTTTGACCAATAAATTTGGCAAACCTTTTGCGGGAGAGCTGGTGAAAACTGGGTGGAAGAAAAAGTCAATTTTCTTTGAATTGCCATATTGGAAGTCATTGTATGTAAGACATTTCCTCGATGTGATGCATATTGAAAAAAATGTATTTGAAAGTGTTATTGGTACGTTACTCAATGTTCCAGGAAAGTCTAAAGATGGCGTCAATGCAAGATTGGACTTGGTCGATATGGGAATAAGAAATGAACTGGCTCCAGTAAAGAAAGGAAATCGCACATATCTACCTCCAGCCGCTCATACTCTATCTAGAAAGGAAAAAATTGTTTTATGTAAATTTCTACACGAAGTTAAAGTTCCAGAAGGATACTCTTCGAACATTAAAAATTTGGTTTGTATGAAAGACCTCAAGTTAAAAGGTTTGAAGACCCATGATTGTCATATTATAATGGAGCATTTGCTACCAATAGGTATACGTTCCATTTTACCTGAAAAAGTTCGACTAGCCTTAACTAGATTATGTTTCTTCTTCAGGGAAATTTGTAGTAAAGTGATCGACCCTCAGAAATTACCGACATTGCAGAGGGAAATTGTTGTTACTTTGTGTGAGCTTGAAATGTATTTCCCACCATCGTTTTTTGATATAATGGTTCACCTTACTGTTCATCTGGTTAAGGAGACACAACTTTGTGTGGGCCAGCTTATATGAGATGGATGTATCCGATAGAACGATATATGAAAATATTAAAAGGGTACGTAAAAAGTAGAAGTCGACCAGAAGGTTGTATTGCTGAACGATACATTGTTGAAGAGGCTGCTGAATTTTGTACTGAATATCTGTCCAATGTTGAATCCATAGGGCTTCCCATGTCTCGTCATTCGGAAGACTATCAGGAGAAGGGATAACTGGAAGGAGACTACTGACTATATCAAGGACAGAATGGGAGCAGGCACAATTGTATGTTCTGCACAATGATGATGAGGTTCAACCGTATGTTACAATACACATTGATCAGTTATCTCGTTTGAACATGAATAGGAATCAAAATTGGATAACTCGAGAGCACAATCGAATTTTTGTAACATGGTTAAAAAAATCACATAATGTCAAAATTTGATATAGACCCCGGATCAATTTCAAATAGATTGAGGTGGCTAGCAAATGGTCCGAGCTTACATGTCTTTTCTTACACTGGTTATGTTATTAACGGCTACACATTTTATACCAAAGAACAAGATGATCAGACCACTATGCAAAATAGTGGAGTCACTCTCGTAGCTGAAGCGATGCATGTCTCAAGTGCAAAAGACAAAAACCCAATATATGCAAATCTATCATATTTTGGGGTTATCGAGCGCATATGGGAGTTAGACTACACAATGTTTCGTGTTCCCATATTTGGTTGCAAGTGGGTCGATAATAATAATGGCGTTCGGATTGATGAGTCAGGATTCTTGCTTGTCGATTTTAATAGGGTGGGATACAAAGACGAGCCTTTTATTTTAGCGTCGCAAGCTCAACAAGTGTTTTATGTCACTGATCCTTCTAATGATAAATGGTCTGTTGTCCTATCGACCAATAAAATAAGTGATGATAACAATAATGATGAAGATGTTGGTAATGATCTTTTATTTGCAACATCACAACAACCACATGAAATTGATTCAACTGATGATGGTTTATATCTTAGAGATGATCATGATGAGGGAATTTGGGATTAATCCATCGTTTCGTATTGTAAATGGACAAACAATTGTGAATGTCACCAGGAAAAGAAGAAGGGCATCTTAATGTATATGTTTAATTGTTATTATATAAGCTATGCATGTAATCTGAAATGTGTTATTACTAAATATGCATGTAATCTGAATTGAGTGTTTTATACTAACTTCTGATTAATTAATTTAGTAATTTACTGAACTGAACTGAATAGAGAGATTCTCTTTTGCTCAGTGCATATATATATATAGATTCTTCAGAATAGTCATTTCTAATAATTCATCATCTCCTAAAGTATTGTGATAAAGACAATGATAACAATATTTTTAATCCAATAAACAATGATAAAAAGGTTTTTAATGTCATCCCAACCCAAATAAACCAAACACAAAAATAAAATAAAGAGACATTTTACAGCGCTTATCTTAAAAAGCGCTGTAAAAGATCCTTTTAAAAATAAAATAATGAGTGTTTTATACCTTTTACAGCGCTTTTCACACAAAGCGCTGTAAACGACTCTTTTGAAAGTGAGTAAAAAAGCCATTTTACAGCGCTTGTTTGCCAAAGCGCTGTAAAATGGCTTTAAAAATAATATTCATCAGACACCTAATTTCTTCAAACACCTTGTACGCATCATGGGATTCAAAAAACATCAGACACAAACCCATTTCTTCAAAAACCTTGTACGCATCATGGGAATCCAAAAAACATCAGACACAAACCCATTTCTTCAAACACCTTGTACGCATCATGGGAATCCCCAAAAACACCAGACACAAACCCATTTTCGCAACATGGCAATGATCCTGAATACCAATTAAGTTTCGATTTAAGAAGGAAAGAGAATGTAAAGAGATAAAAAGGGTGTTGAGGTGGAGATTGAATTGTGAAAGAGTAAGCTTTGATGTTTGTGAAGAAGATGCATAAAAGGAGAAGAGTTTGGTGAAGAGGAAGGGATTTTTGTGGTGACCAGTTACTACTATGTGGGTTTTGCATGCATGTTGAGCTTGTTTAAAAAATAATATAACATAACAAAACACAAAAACAATAAGGCCTTTTACAGCGCTTATTTGTAAAAAGCGCTGTAAAAGAGCCTTTTAAAATTAACATAAAGAGACATTTTAGAGCGCTTATGTGGAAAAGCGCTGTAAAAGGCTTTAAAAAACATTCATATAACATAATAACACACGGAGGTCTTTTACAGCGCTTATTTGGGAAAAGCGCTATAAAAGAGCCTCTTAAAATTAACATAAAGAGACATTTTAGAGCGCTTATGTGGAAAAAGCGTTGTAAAAGGCTTTAAAAAAACATTCATATAACATAATAACACACGGAGGTCTTTTACAGCGCTTATTTGGGAAAAGCGCTGTAAAAGAGCCTCTTAAAATTAACATAAAGAGACATTTTAGAGCGCTTATGTGTAAAAGCGCTGTAAAAAGCATTCAAATAACATAATAACACACGGAGGTCTTTTACTGCGCTTATTTGAAAAAAAGCGCTGTAAAAGAGCCTTTTAAAAATTTAACTAAAGAAGCCTTTTAGAGCGCTTATGTGTGAAAGCGCTGTAAAAGGCATTCATATAACATATATAACACACGGAGGTTAGGGTTAATTGTTAAATTTGTTAGGGTTGAAGTGTTGATTTGGTTCCCTAGCACCGTAGCATGGTAGTGAGCAACTTTTCCCTTCTATCTCTTCGCGAAATGAAGCATAGATCTAGATGAAACGTTGAGGTTTGTGTTTGACGGTTTTGAAATTCCTAACACCGTTTTTCTTCGTTTTCAAATCAAAGAGGAAGAGTGAAGTTGAGAATTCCTTGTCTTATCACCCACCAAGCCTTGGGTTCCTAATCTTGAAGAAAAGGAAGCAACAAAAATGAAAATGGGAGAAGGAGGGAGAATGGGTCACGCGAGGCAGCAGAGGAAGAAGATGGAATTGTGATTTTCTTTCTTTCCCTTTTCCTTTCTTTCTTTTTCCTTCTTTTCTATTTCTTTTCTTTCTATTTCCTTTTCTTTCTTCTTTTCCTTCCTTTTTCCTTTCCCTCCAAACGTATATTCATTATATATATTAATTATAATTAACAAATATCTCAAAATATCTAGATATTTGTTAATTTACCATTTCACCATAACGCATTAAATTCTTCGTAAAAGATTCACCGCAGTTAATTTATTCATCGACAGTAATTCTAATCGGCATCAAAATATCTTTTTGATCATATAAACTCCAAAATATTAATAACTTTGGCTAAAAAGCCTCCGAGTCAATATCCAAATACACAAAAATACATAAAGTATACTTTAAAATTATGGGTCTTACATTACTAACCCCTAAATTTAGTTTCGTCCTCGAAACTATGCGTCGATAAATAACTCTGGGTGTTGTTCTCTCATCTTGCTCTCCAGTTTCCAAGTCGCATCTCCAGTAATTGGTCACCAACCAAATAGCTGTAAATAGCTATAAAGGGTCACCAACCAAAATTAACAATTAACACATAACATTTAAGTTTTTAAATGCACAAAATAACCTTTCAACTTAGGATGCACCTTAAAAGGGTTTCCATATGCCAAACATGCATAAACAAAGTTGAAAAATGAAGTTTTTAACCAAACTCCACTGTTGTATTCGAATACATCATCTCTGTATTCGAATACAAGGCTGTTTCAGCATTCAGCAGCAAAAACAACATGTTTGTATTCGAATACAACCTTCTGTATTCGACTACACAGCAAGTCAGTAGCAAAACAGCATGTCTGTATTCGAATACAGCCTTCTGTATTCGACTACACAGTAAGTCAGTGGCAAAAGTAACATGTCTGTATTCGAAAGACTTCTAGTCCCTATACGTCAACCTAATCTGATCATCTACAAAAACTATACATCCCGAGTGATCTTCAAGCGGCCCAGAAGATCCTCCTAACACAACTCCAGTCAGGTGTGTCCAACTACATTCCCATCAACATGGTACTAACCGGAAGGATGGTCCTGGTTCTCATCTGAGGGCAACGCCCAGATTTCCCACAATAGCTGTATAGGGGTCACCAACCAAATTAACAATTAACACATAACATTTAAGTTTTTAAATGCACAAAATAACCTTTCCACTTAGGATGCACCATAAAAGGGTTTCCATATGCCAAACATGCATAAACAAAGTTGAAAAATGAAGTTTTTAACCAAACTGCATTGTTGTATTCGAATACATCATCTCTATATTCGAATACAAGGCTGTTTCAACATTCAGCAGCAAAAACAACATGTCTGTATTCGAATACAACCTTCTGTATTCGACTACACAGCAAGTCAGTAGCAAAACAACATGTCTGTATTCGAATACAGCCTTCTGTATTCGACTACACAGTAAGTCAGTGGCAAAAACATCATGTCTGTATTCGAATACAACCTTCTGTATTCGAATACACATCAGACAGCAACAGAAAAACTTCAAAATTCATCTTTTAAAAGGGTTTTGAAAATCAATCAACACTTACACACAAATCCAAACAATCACACTTAGCAATTATAGCACAATCACCCATGATGACTTGAGTTTCGAAAAGGTTTTGCAATCAATCACAGTTACACACAATTTCAAAACATTCACACTTAGCAATTATAGCACAATCACCATGACAACTTGAGTTTCAAAAAAGGTTTTGCAATCAATCACACTTACACACCATAAACACAACATCCACACTTTGGCAATTTATAACACAATCACCATGACAACTTGAGTTCAAACACTCAATCATAATCTTGAATCAAACACGACTCGCGTGCCAAGCACCCTAATGCAATGCGTATATGCCCAAATGCATGGACTCGGAATTCCAAACCAAAACCCTCCTCGAAAGGGCCGTAAATCATAATTGTACCGCCTATCACAGGCTGAAGTACTAAAATTACGAGGGCTACCTATCACGGGTTAGCACAATTTACTAAAACGTAAATCGTAAATGTATCGCCTATCACAGGTCGAAGTACTATTTACCGAGGTGCCACCTATCACAGGTCAGCATGATTTACCCAAAATCACAGACCTTACACGACGCGACAATCCTCCAAGGATAAGATGAACCAACAAATCGCATGGAATCATCTTGTGGCCCATTCGGTCACCACTATCACCATGGCCCATCTAGTCGCCATGTACTATGAAATGCATGAGCATACTCTGACTCAATCCACGACAATCATTAAGTAAATGCAGATATTAAAAGATTCCCCATTTTTAATACTAATTTAACTCTAAAGATTTTTCGCGACAAATCATTAAGTAAACGCAGATATTAAAAGATTCCCCATTTTTAATACTCATTTAACTCTAATGATTTTCAAATTCCCATTATAATCTTAATTATGAGCACGTCAAACACGACAAAACACAAATCATCATAAACCCACCACTCAAACATATAAAATTTCATTTCCTCAAAACCACACATAAATGAGTTCAATTCATTTTTCCACAAAACACTCATCAATATCATCAAAAACCCAACTCTAAAATTTCTCCCATAAAGCATTAAATTCATTTTCCCCAAATCAACACTTCAACCCTAACAAATTTCTTTTCCACCCAACCATAGATATAGTCCTAAAATGCAAACTAAAAGTTTGGAAGGAGCCTTACCTTAACGTTAGCTTCAATGAGCGATTACGGTACGCGAGTAATTCTGATAAAATCTCCGCTCGTGACGTCGCTTCCAAAGTTTTTTTCACTAGCACCGTAGCGTGGAGGTGAGAAACTTCCTCTTTTATCTCTTCTCGAAATGAAAGCTTAGATCTAGAAGAAAAGTGGGGGGTTTGTGTTTGACGGTTTTGAATCCCTAACACCGTTTTTCTTTGTTTCGAATCAAAGAGGAAGAATGGAGCCGGGAGGAACTAACGAGCAATGGCTTTGCTAGATTTACTTAGCAAGCTTTAAATATAGAGGAAAAGTTGAAGGTTGGAGAAAGAAGAAGTTTCGCACGCGAGGCAGCAAGGAGAGGAACATTTTCTTTCTCTGTTTTCTTTTCCTTTCTTCTATTCTCTTTCCTTTCTATTTCCTTTTTCTCCCTTTTCTGTTTCCTTTCTTTCTATTTCTTTCCTTTCTCAGCACAAAGCGAAAGAATCAATCATTTCGATCATTACTCAAGTGTCTCAAATCTTTCTTATAGTTTTGTTGTTTTGTTTTAATCTTTGTGTTGTAATCAATTTACACTGAGGTCTATTTACAGAATATATTTCTCAAACAAGAGTTGAGTAAATATCCAGATTCTAAATAGTCTCCAAATCCATCACTTTGCTAACTCAAGGTTGTTTTGTCAAATCTTGAGTAAATTGCAAAAATCCTTGCATGTTTTGAAAGGTAACTGTTAAAGCCTTTCCAAAACAGTAAGGTAGAACTGAAGAAATCCTTCTAGGTAGAAGGGTAGGGATTGTGTAAAGATCAAGATTGATCCTTGAAACCAAGAACAATCTTGGTTTGAACACTTTAGTGAAAATCTCACGGTTGTGAGGATTGGACGTAACCCGGATTGGGTGAACCAGGATATATCCTTGTGTGATCACTCTATCTCTATCTCTATTTATTTTATGCATTACAATTAGAGTTTATATTGATAACATTGATATTGTTGTGTTTTTTTAACTAACCAGATCAATCTTGAGTTGAATTTATCAGTTTTAAACAGGAATATTTAAAAGGGGCAATTATAATTCAAATCCCCTTCCTTATAATTGATATTTCTACTTCAGTTTGTAGCAGAAATCCCAGGGTGGGAGTTGTATATTTTTCTGACAATAAGTGGATTAATCTCTTGTGGTGTGCAGAGGACTGGATGTACCTTGGTCATAAGGGAAACCAGGATAATTTCTATTGTGTTCATTTAATTACTGTCATTTACTTATTATCAGTTACTATCTTAAACAGAAAATTCGATCACTATATCGCTGAAAAACCAGAAAATCTCCTAACACCTAATTCACCCCCTCTTAGGCGTACCTCTGTACTTACACAATTTATATTTTAAGTTATATAAGATAATTGAGTAAACTAATATCTTATGATATTGTGCTGGTTTCTAACTCACCTCAATTCAAGATAGAAATTCTACTAAAGAGACAATATATGATAGAATTATGGATTAGCTTATCATATACTGTTGGTTTATCAAATAGTGGTTTCATACATGATATGATAACTTATTCATATCATGTCTCTTATCTTGTCCATCAAAAAGTCCTTAAAGTTAGACTATTTTAAGGTTGTTATCATAGTTACAAAGTGGTTATTTTATCTTAGAACTCGTTTTTCATTGACCTAGTCTATTCATGCATCATATAAATTTATTATATATATTCTTATTCATTTCTAAATATAAGAATATTTCACTCATCCCTCATACTCAAGCATTGAAGATCATATCATAGATTAAAAACTATTTCTTGGTCAAGCCAGGTGTGCAATCAGTTTTGAATCGACAACAACAAAGAGGAGAGATATATTGTTGGGTGGTGTATTCTAAATATGTATCATTGATGGGACATCAATGGATTACATATCGAGGGTTGAAGAATGTGTTCTTCAGAAATTCCTAGATAAGTGTTTCTAGGTGTCTATGTTACAATGGTTCTTGGTGTTTTGAAACTTATGTTGTTTTTATTACTTCTTGTTTTGTGATGAAGTAAATATACTTATTTGAAAGGTGTTTGTGTTATAATTATTGAATGCTTACAAGAATAATACATTGGTGTTTCTTTTGAAATAATAATTAGTTATGGTTGTAATTTCTTATGGTGTAAATACGATTTATATGATGAATTAATGTATGAATTTTGTTGAAGTATGTCCACACATGAATTGGTGATATGATTTGTCAAAAGGACTTTCACGAACTATTGTTGGAATAATTGGCGTTGTTAGGTGGACTTCCAATTTTCTTCAAGAAATCCTCTAAAAATAAGGTGATATCCAATATTACGTGTACTAGCACGTAGGCATTGCATTAGGGTGCTTCGAAATACGAGTCACATTTTTGATTCCATGGGAGATATGCATGCAATATTACTAGTTTTCTTTTGATTTCATAATATATTATTTATGGTTGGTGACCCTTTATCTTGATGTGGACAAAGTTGAACACCCCAGATTATTAGGAGATTCCTATGTAGAGTTCTTGATGGTAGTGAAGGTGTAGCAGAGGAAATGGAATGAATAGTCACAAGAAATGAGGTTTGAATTGTGACCATTTTAAAAATTTAGTTCATGCACTTAATTGAAGCTTTACTCAAAATGTTCTGAACAATTTATTTGAAATTAAGATATTGTAAATAAAAACAATGTTAGTAAAGTGTGATCTGAATATGGAAATAATAAAAGATAAGGGATAGAAAGATCAAGCATATAAAGTATACTAGTTCACTCAACTCAAGCTAATTCAGTCTTCACAATCCATGAGATTTTCACTATGTGCTTCAGAACTAGAAGGTTATTTTTCGCATCTTTTCACTTGGTTCAGAAGCATGTGCATAAGTCACGTCAAATAGTACCATTTCAGTGTACTTGATTGCTTTAGGTACTTACTTCCATGTCATCAATCTACAAAACATTTTTTATGTTTGTTTTTGCAAGTGGACCTTAAAATTTTGACTTTTAATTGCTCATTAATATTGGGAAGCCCATGTGCAAAATGTCAACTGATTTACTACATGTTGTCCTTCCAAAAAGATCCTTTTGTTGTTTATTGTTTAATAGAACAATCAAAACATGTTGTTTTAATGTTCTTCCATCATTCTTTTAATAAATGATTTCATAAATGACTTAATTTTGAAATGATTCTTCTTTAAAGTTAATTCTGCTCATTTTCTTAAATGGTAGGAATATTTATGAGTGCAATGAACTTGTTCATTATGAGAATATTTTTCATCACAATTGATAATGTTCTCTTCTACATGAGAGGATAAAGATGTTGTTGATCTAATACTTCCACGATTTCTCTTGTTGTTTGCATATGTTGTGTCTTAACCATCAAGTATCATGAGATACTTTAGCGTAGACATGAATGTATTGGACATGTTCTTCTTGAAGATTCAACAATCATTCTCTTGAATGATTAATATAGTTTATGAGATATTTTCTTTTGAGATTCTTCATAAATATGTTCTTTGACTTCTTTATTTATCTTCAAATATGTTTGAATCTATAATATATTCATTGGATATATTTCTCAAGTTATCAAATGATCATTTTGATCATTCTCCTTAATCCTTAACTTCGAACACTTTTTACACTTGATTCTTGATACAACTTTTGATTTTCTTGATTCTCATTTGTTTATAAAGTTGTTTGGAACAATGCTAGAATAATGTAGGGGAAAAACCATATACTCTTTGACCATCATACATCTCTGGATAAGGAGCATTTTCTTTTTTTCTTATAACGAATATTCTTATCAATAAATGATAGGCTATATGAATTAATTCTTCAAGGACTCTTTCATAAAAATTTTCGCTTGTCCTTATATCATTGCATGATCTCTTTTGAAAACTCATTCAAGATCATTCTCAAATCTCAAAACTTTCGACAGAAAAATCAATGTGAGTTTTTATAACACTACTTCAAGAATAATCTCGTGTAGCTTGGGATAGAAATTCTTCCATAATGATCAATCAAATATGAAACTTCATGTGATGAGGAAGGCTCTACGATGAGTTGCTTATTCTTGCAACTATACCTTTGAAGGATCAAACAATAGCCTTCTAATATCTTTTGGAAACATATGAAACTATTGTTGTAATCTTCTGATGATACTTTAATTCTTTCATTATTGAATATGCACTTGTTGATGTTAAGGGATTATAGCTTGCCCACTTATTTTATTTTGATTCCTTTAACAAAAAGTCAAGTGCAATCATTAGCATATCACCATTCATAAAACTAACATTTATTTCATAAGGTTTGTTGTCATTAAAATATATATAAAAAATGATCTCAACAATCTTCCCTTTTTGATGATGACAAACCTTTGAGCAAATCTTAAGTTTATAAATAGATATAATAGCAACTGCAAGAATGTTAATAGATATGAAATTAAACTCCCCCTAAGCACATGCAAGAGTTTAATTTTTGACATTCTAATTAAACTCCTTAAACATATGCAAGAGGTTAATTCTTTAACACTCTAATATATTCTTCTCTCATCCTATATTCATCTCTTCCTTTTGGCATCTATCAAAATATATTGGAGATGCAAAAAAGATAAATGAAAGACAATTGTAGGGAGCAATAATATGAATACATTACACATAAAATCATACAGTTGAGACTGATAACATAATTAATTTGACCTCAATTTTAATGCAAGACGTAAAAGAGAATATTTTCTAATATTTGAGTATTATGAAATAAATATTCCCTAATATTTTCAATTCACTTTTTCATTGGAGGAAAAATTTTGCTTTAAGGATATGATCATGCTTACTTTAGAATATGATGAATTAGACAAGATTATAGCCATTTGAGAGAGAAAAGATTCATTTTTCACTTTTAGAAAATGAGAGAATGGACACGCATAGAAATTAGAAGAAAGTAATATCATGTTAAGATGTTAAGAATGTTAGTGGTTTTTTGAAAACTAATTTTTCAAATTGGTCAAATTATGCCATTATATTTGCTTACATTTTAGAAACAACATAAATCATTTTCAAAATGTTTTTTTCACTAATTTTGCAAACACACAAATTTACAATAAGACACATGGTCAAGCTAACTATTATTAGTAAGTGTGTGTGACCTTTTGGTTGTTTCTATTTTCATCTATCATGCTTAAAAAAAATATTGAAACACTTAGGGTCATATTTGACAATAAAAGTATACAACAAATAAGACTCATTTGTAAAGACATATATTAATATACTTCAAAATATTCACATATCAGTTTTAGACTCAATGACATGTAAATGCATCAAGATGACCGTTCATCAATATTCAAAGACAACATTTCATGCTAAAAACAAGTCAACTATATTTTTAAGAACAAAATGTGCATACCATTTTCTTTTAGATCAGTTTTGAATTTTAAATAAAATAGACACAAAACATTCGCATGGAAACTAATAAAAAAGCATCTTGTTGAAATCCTTTAAAAATAAATAGAAATAAGGATATATATTTAAAATATGTTGAAAAAATATATTTTTCATAAGTGTAACATCCAAATTTTATAATAAACTATTTTATTAATGAAATATAATTTTAAATTATTTTAGAATATATATTAATAAATATTGTGATTAATTATCATTATACGGATGTTTCTCATTATATGCTAGTTTTATACATATTAGATAAATGAGTAACATAAATAACAAATATTATATTTTATATATAAATAATAGTATTTCAGTGTAATATTTTAAAGAATAAATTTTAGGTTATTTTACCTCTACATGTGTGTTCGCAATAAACGTGATATTTTCTTGTGCGTTGACTAATGTTAAATTTTTATTTAATTATTTTTCAATATATATTATTTTAATTATTTATTTTATAAAGAATTATTTTGATATATTCATAAAATTGATATTGATTTCCTTTATTTTTTAATAGTTTCTATGGTATAATGATTTATACGTATTTATTGGAATTTAGTAATTAATATAAATTGTTGATATTATTTTTATATATTTGATATGTTATTTCTTATTAAAGATGATAGCATTTTAATGTAAGTATCTTTAGGAATAATAAATTAATAATTGTGGTAATAATTATGAGTATGAGGATTTTAGTTATTACTAATATACTTTTAAAAGATTGATTACTTTTATTATCCTATTTTAAAAAAATATTTGATTTAAAATATAATAATATTTTTGAAATATATTTATGTCTAAAAAAGTGTTAAAAATAAGTTTTGATAATTATTGGTTTATTTTTAGAAAAATAAAAGAAAAGGATAAATTGTATTTTATGAGGTAGGCTCATATGAAAGAATAAAACCTAATTAAACAATTAAAAAAAAAGTGAGAAAGTGTGGGCAACAAGAGAGTGTTGCAGTGGCATGAATCCAAAGAAAAAGAAGAAACTCATGCACTTGTGAGAGAAACTCGGTTTAAGTTTCCAACGACTGTCCATAAAACTTTATCCGTTTTTGTTCAAATTTCAGTATGTTGTTTCATTCAATTAGCAAGTCAATCAAACACATTTTTTCAGTTTTTCAACCATCCCAATTTCATTCGAAAATATTCGACTTCTTTGTTTATGGGATTGGTTATTTTGCACCGTTCTTCTTCACCGTAAGTTTGATTTGAGTAAAACCAACGTCAAAACGTCCATGTGAACGGTGACTATATTATCACATGATTATTTTACAATTTAGGGTAAGTTTACTTGATTCAATTTCGAAATTGACCTTTTTAAAGTGTGTGTTTTTATAATTTATTTTTGACATTTACCCCGAATGACCTTGATTCAAGTATTTACTTTTAAGGTTTAAAATATGTTTTTGGTCCTTGCAAATATGATTCGTTTTGATTTTAGTCCTTGTAATTTTTGTTTGTTTGATTTAATACCCTTGCAAACTCTAACAAGTTTTAAAAAAGTATTTTATGAATCTTTTAGTAAAAAATTGGTGACATGGATAATTTTGAATGAAGTGGCACATGGTGATTGTGTAATTGTTGTTAAATAGAAAACATTTAAAATTAAAATAAATTTTATTTAACTGATTTAATTATTTAAATAAATACTCAAAACTAATTAATTAATTAATAAACTAATTAAATAATAAAAACTCAATAATCTTCATCTTCAACCCATATTTTTTTAATAAAAACTCAGCAACCTTCATCTTCAATCCTAATTTCTTCATCTTCAAATTCCAATTTCTCATATCTGGACCCAACCCTAAAAATTCTAAGATATGCTCCGGCAACCAATTTCCTCATATGCTCATACAATGTTAAAAAAAATGAGAGATTATAATTTTTAGGATTTGGATTCAGATATGCAAATTTGTTATTTGAAGATGAAGAAATTAGGGTTAAAGATGAATGTTGTTGAGTTTTTATTAAAAAATTTGGATTTGAAGATGAAGATTATTGAATTTTTATTAGTTAATTGTTTTATTAATTAATTTTTAAGTTTTTAATTAAATACCCAATTTCTCATTATCTCATTTTAAATAGTATAATGATACAATACTAATTTTTTTTATGAGTGTTAATATGTGTCTAATTCTTAGATGTGTCTGTGTGTTTGCTTTAGTAGTTGATTTAAATTATTAATATTAACCATATTTAGTAGTTATTTATTTTATTATTTATTCACTTACTTATTTATTTATTATTTATTTTGTTATTTATTTATTTAATCATTTATTCATAGTAAGTAATTGATTTGTATTTGGTGGTTGTGTGGCTATAATTCCCTCCGGACTATTAGATACGACGACCGACAAAGAGACGACCCGTTAGCAGATCAGATTCGTTGGACGAAATCTTCAGTCAAGGTAAGGGGTGGGATGAGGTTCGATCTTATGAGTATAAAATAACGTGAGATGAACGGGAATGCTGAAATTCCCAAATGTTCATTCGGGGCTTACTACGTACAGTTGAGCCCTATTGAGTAATAATAATTAATTAATAAGATGTGGATGGTAATAGTGAGGACTAAAATATAATTTAGCAACTTGTAGAATTGTCGTGAATTTATTTATATGAAGATTGCATGTTGTCTGATTTTATGAAATCTTATGTTGATTGTTAATGTATGAATGATTTGAACTTGAATGTTTTGTTACTTGATTAAATTTTATGATATTACTAGAATGTATCACCGATTGAATTCCTTATTATGTGATTGATGAAATTGGATTGTGTATTGTGAGTAGTGTAAACCAAATGTTGTGATTTTATTGTGATTGACTGATAAAGATATATGATGTCGAATATCGTGAAGTCAAACTGAAACTTAGTGAGTAGTGATGATCGAGTAAGTCTGAGATATGTGTTGTAGATTTGGAGTTAGGATTGTTTTGTCATCATATAGGGAGGGTCTGACAAACCTAGTGATTCGGGGAAGTACAACTGAATGAGCCTGATCATGGAGGGCTACAGTCGAACTGTAAGGTAAGACTGATAGACCTTGGGGGTACACCTAGTGGGGAATTCCTAAGTGGATTAGTGGGTTATTCCCTAAGGCCGGGAACTACCGTGCAACACAAGAGTACCCCGACTGTCGCGTATATGTGTCTCGGGTTGAGTTTGAGGGGATCTATGAGGACTTGGCCATTCATGAATTGTCCGTCCACTCTTGTAGTGGCATAGTATCAGGCCTCCTAACCAAGTACTTCAGAGTAGAATGGTACCAAATGATGAAGTATAGAGTATAGGACATGCATAGCATTTTGAGATTGTGATAATTTGGATTGTCTTATTATGAATGAATTTGATAAGTCGTTGATATTATACACTTGACTATTTTGAGATTGTGATAATTTGATTGTTTGCGTGTTCTCCTCGTGTATTTTATACTGTTACATAATTTCGATACTCACCCCTCGTTGTTTGTGTTTGGCGTTTGCGATGGACGCAGACGAGTTGTAAGTTGCAGGTGATGACTAGTACCATTGGAGAGGCGGAAGTCATCATGTCCTGAAGACTCTATTTATACGCATTGTATTGATGTTAATTTGAGTATTTTTATTTTGGGAATTCCCGCTCTGATAGTGACATCGGGTGGGGACTATATTTGCACTACATTTGAAACATAAGTATGTGTACTTCAAAAAGGATTATGTTGTTGATACTATGATTTTGATGTCATTATGTTTGGTGAAAATTTTGTATTTTATGTGACATGTGTAACACCCCGTTTTTCAAAGCGAGGGTATATTTTTTTTTTTTTTTTCGAAAGAGATTAAAAGGAATTAAATAAAACAGAGAATTAAATTAGGAAATGTCTTTGGATAAATAATTTAGTCATTATAATTTACAAGCAGCGGAAAAGTTTCTCCAATTATAAATCCAAAACATTTACACAACATCAAATGGTACATGGAACCCATTCAAAGATGATGTCAAACTGATAATATTAGTAAAAGTACAGTTTTCCAAACTAAAAATACTCCAATCCAAAAAGAAGGACACCTAGTCCCTATACATCATCCTAATCTGATCATCCTACCAAAAAGCTATACACCCTGAGTAATCTCCACGCGCCCCGTGAGATCCTCCTAACGTAACTGCAGTCAAGCGTTCCTATCTCCATTTCCGTCTGTAGGGTACGAACCAGTAGGACCGTCCTGACTCTCATCTGAGGGCAAAGCCCAGATTTCCACAATAATTGTAAAGGGTCACCAACCAAAAAAAATAACAGTTAACACATAGCAATTAAGATTTTAAATGCTCAAAACAACTTTTCAACTAAGCATGCACCTTAACAGGATTCTCAATATGCGAAAAGTTCATACAATACATTGCCAATTAAAATGAAGGTAAAATGAAGTTCTAAAACTCCTAATTAACACATAACTAGTCAAGACATGGATAAGTTAAAGAGTAATCAATCATCTAACTCAAACTGAGGATTTTCACTGAGCCAATCGATTGGGAAATCGATTGGGGTGAAGGTTTTTAATGAAAACAGAATCCTGGGCTGAATCAATCGATTTGGCAATCGATTGAGTGGGTACTGAGCCCCCAGATTTTAAGCCAATCGATTTCCAAATCGATTTGGTCGAATATGGATGAGTCCCTGACTTAGGCCCAATCGATTGGGCAATCGATTTCGTAAATGATTTTCGAAAACTGATTACAAAATCGATTGGCTAATCGATTTTGTCCATTTGGCCAAGTCCCTGACTTCCATCTAATCGATTGGGAAATCGATTTCCCTGATCATTTTTCCAAAAATTCATGAATTAACCCAAGTCATTCCTAATCAAGTTCACAACCTAACACTTAGCAATTCCTACGCGATTACCACGACAATTGGGATCTCGATAACCATCATACTTACACACAATAATCCACACATAACACTTAGCATTTTCAACGCAATTACCACGATAAATCAAAATTCAAATCACTCAATCATACACTCAAATCAAATACGACTCGCGTGCCAAGCACCCTAATGCAATGCGTATATGCCAAAATGCATGGACTCGGAATTCCAAACCAAAACCCTCCTCGAAGGGCCATAAATCATAATTGTACCGCCTATCGCGGGCCAAAGTACCAATTACCGAGGTGCCACCTATCACGGGTCAGCACGATTTACTAAAATGCGTAAATCATAAACGTACCACCTATCACGGGTCAGTACAGTTTACCGAGGTGTCACCTATCACGGGTCAACACGATTTACTAAAAGAAAAAGCGTGAATCGTAAACGTACCGCCTATCACAGACCAGTAATGTTTACCGAGGTGCCACCTATCACGGGTCAGCACAATTCACTAAAAACGTAAATCGTAAATGTACCACCTATCACGGGTCAGTACAGTTTACCAAGGTGTCACCTATCACGGGTCAACACGATTTACTAAAAACGTAAATCGTAAACGTACCACCTATCACGGGTCAGTACAGTTTACCAAGGTGTCACCTATCACGGGTCAACACAATTTACCAAAATGAAATGCATGAGCATACACAGACTCCATCCACAACAATCGTTAAGCAAATGCAGATATTAAAAGATTCCCCATTTTTAATACCCATTTAACTTAAACGACTTTCAAAACAACATTAAATAAATAAGTCATTAAGAGATTCCCTGTTCTTAATACCGATTTTTCTTAATGATTTTTAAAACGAAACGTTAAGCAAGCAGACATATTAAGAGATTCCCCATTCTTAATATACTTTTGACTTAAACGATTTTCACACAAAACATTCAGTAAACGAGTCATTAAGAGATTCCCCATTCTTAATACTCATTTACCGAAACGATTTTCAAAACGATAGTTAAGTAACCGAGACATTAAGAGATTCCCCATTCTCAACACCCAGTTAACTTAAACATTTTCCTCAATGCACATTAAGTAAACCGAGGTATTAAAAGATTCCCCATTTTTAATACTCGTTTACTCTAATGGTTTTCAAATTCCACAGAAACAAATTCAAACATACTCTCACATTCAAACCATAAATCACAACAACACACCAAGTAACAAACATTCAAGTATGGACACGCCAAATACAACGAACACCAATCAACGCAACATAACACACAGATACATCAAATTTCATTTACTCATAATCATACACAATGACTTCAAATTCATTTACCACGAAACATTCATCAATATAAACAAAACCTAACTCTAAGGTTTTACCCATAACGCATTAGTTTCGTTTTTCCCCAAATCGATACATTAAACCCTAGCAAATTCCTTCCCACACAACCACATATAAGTCCCTAATGCAAACTAGAAGTTTGGAAGGAGCCCTTACCTCAACGTTAGCTTTAACGTGCGTTTCCGGTACCGCGAGTAATTCCGGTAAAATCTCCGCTCGCAACGCCGCTTCCAAATTAGTTCACTAGCACCGTAGCGTGGTGGTGAGCAACTTTCCCTTCTATCTCTTCGAGAAATGAGGTTTGGATCTAGAAGAAACAGAGGGGTTTGTGTTTGGATCTCAAAAACCGTTTTTCTTCGTTTTCGAATCAAAGAGGAAGAGTGGAGTTGCGAAAACCTTGATCTAACTCTCCCCCAACCTTGGGTTACTAGTTTTGAAGAAAAGAAAGCGACGAAAATGAAAATGGGAGAAAGAGGGAAAAATGGCTCGCGGTCACAGAGGAAGAAGACGATGGATTCAGTTTTCTTTCCTTTTTCCTTTCCTCAATTCTCTTTCCTTTCTATTTCCTTTCCTTTCTTTTCTATTCCCTTTCCTTTCTTTTCTATTTCATTTTCCTTTCCCCTCAATCAAACATATATACATAAATATATGTAATAAATATAACTTAACAAATATCTCAAATCTAGATATTTGTTAAATTACCATTTCACCCGTAACGCATTAAATTCTACGTAAAGGATTCACCGCAGTTAATTTCAATTTATTTATCGACGAGAAATCTTAATCGGTATTAAAATATCTTTTTGATTATAAAACTCCAAAATATTATTACTTTGGCTTAAAAGCCTCCGAGCCAAAATCCAAAATACACCAAAAATACATAAATGGTACTTTAAATTATGGGTCTTACAACATGTTTATGATTACGTGATACTCTTTATCTTAATAAAAAAAAATTATTTGGGGTTTAGGGTGTCACAATCTTCAATCCTAATTTCTTCATCTTCAAATTACAATTTCTCATATCTGGACCCAAACCCTAAAAATTCTAAGATATGCTCCGGCAACCAATTTCCTCATATGCTCATACAATGTTAAGAAAAATGAGAGATTATAATTTTTAGGATTTGGATTCAGATATGCAAATTTGTTATTTGAAGATGAAGAAATTAGGGTTAAAGATGAATGTTGTTGAGTTTTTATTAAAAAATTTGGATTTGAAGATGAAGATTATTGAATTTTATTAGTTAATTGTTTTATTAATTAATTTTAAGTTTTTAATTAAATAATTAATTGTTTAATAAAATGAATTCTAATTTTAAATATTAAATATTTTATAGTCAACAACAATTACCCAGACACCATGTACCACTTCATCCAAAATTAACCATGTCATCATTTTTTTTTCTAAAAAAGATTCATAAGAGACTTTTTAAAACTTGTGATAATTTGCAAGGGTATAAATAAATAAATAAATAAAATTACAGGGTCTAAAATCAAAATGAAGCATCCAAAAACATATTTAAATCTATTTCTAATGTGTTGAAAGTCTTATTTATGCGATATGTGATAAAACATAAATTTATATGTGGCATATGATTAAGGTTTTATTTTCAATATGTATGTGATGTAACATATTAAAGTTTTGATTTTTATTATACTTTTATTTTAATGATTTCTTGATATGTGTAGTGGAAGCTTTGATCTTTGTGATAGTTGGTTATGAATATATGATCTTCATGATATATAGGGTGAAAGCTTTGACTTTTATGATGGTTGTTTATGAATATTTGATTTTTCATGAGAAGAACTTGTGATGTATGATCTTAGTGATATTTGAAAAAAGGTGATGTTTTCATATAGATTAATTTTGGATCATTTGACCTAATCTTAGTGGGTTATGTGGGAATTTTTTATTTGATAATAACCATCATGTCATGGCATTTGCACCTTAGTGGGCTGTGTGAGAATATTTTATTTTGATAATGCACCATCATGTCATGACATATGCATTTTCGTGAAAGTTGCCTTTGTGGTAGGTTTATTTTTCCATTTGTATGAGTGATTTTTCTGTGTGGAAGTTGTCTTAGTGACATGATTTTATATCTGGATCATATAGTTATCAAGAGCATGCATAGCACTGCACCATATTTTGATTGTTTTGTTGTGGTCAATGTGTATATAATGTGATAATAAATTATCTTAGATGATTTGATGTTATAATGAGATATTGATTTTCCTTAAGTCATTTTGACTCTATAATATGATTATTTCCTTGAATGTTCTAAAAATATATTATGATGTGGTTGATATAGCTATGTGTTTATTAATTGCGTGTTGTTCTTACTTATATTATACTATCAACATGATTTTAATACTCACCTCCTTTGTTGTTTGTGTTTGATTGACTTGGCTCTGGGTTTGCGAAATCACAATTATTATAGGTTAATGAGTCTTATAGTTAAAGTTTTGGAGTTGCTATGTTAGGTTATATTGAGAATGAGAGTTATAAGTTGCATTTTAGTTATTTAATTAGAAATGAATTTTCGTATGAAAATCATACAAGTACTACTAAGTTTTTGGAATTAAATTAAGAAATTATAGCTAAATCAAGTTTATTGAGATTGCACTGTTCTATAGGAGGAAAAAGTCTGAAGTATTCCATTTGTATTTTGAAAAAACTTGATATCCTAATAACTTATATAAGTGTATTTTCTTTGAAAGAGTTTTTATTTATCCGCTGAGAATTTTAGTAAAAATATGATATAAATTATTATGTATATTTATTTTGGGATTTAAGGTTTATTAATTATTTAAATGAGTAGTAGTTTACGTGTTCTTAATTTTTTTTTAAATTGTCGTAATGTTTCTAAGCAATAAGTGTTTTTAAGAAATATTTTAGATAAAAATTTTAGGGCGTTACAGTAAGCAACATTATAATCTCAATTTTTTAAAAAATCATATTTCAAAAAATTATACTTTAGCATCAAATAAAGTATAGGCTATTCAATATATGCAAAACAAGTTGTATTCATCCCAAATTTTATTGAGACTTGTGTAGATAAGATATAACTTAAAAATTTCACTACAAGCCACACTTATGAAGAAAAAAACATGGAGCCTAGATTCAATTATCAAAAACATAACTTTCAATCCTTTTTCTTGTTCCAATTATTTGGTATATCATTATCACAATTAAAAGATAACACCAAACTTTGAAATATTTATTTGTTAACAAGAGGTTTTCCATTAAGTACACATCATAAAGTATTGTTAACAAAACCATTAATTGTAAACTTTTACAAGTGTTAATCCATTTATAGTTTGACACACAAAATTAAAATTTTATCATGTTACAACTCATAACAAAACTTAGCAGTACAATTAGAGAACATTATCAATATTACTTTCAATGACATAATGATGTGAATTTCACATTTGTACAAAATGATGTTAATTCATTTAACAATTACTATGATAATTTGAAAGATGTTATTGTAAAAAGTGTGAGAAAAATTCAACATAGAATTATAATGATTACAACAGCCCCATGTCCAAACATTTAAGAACACTATTTCAGCGCGATTGTATTTTTTTTTTCAAAACAAATTCATAAAAACAAAAAATAAAGAAGGAAATACTTTTGAATAAATATTCAAGTCGTAACATAACGAAAAAAGCCAACAAATATTTACAAGCAGCGGAAATAGTTTTTGAAATACAAACCCAAAGTATTTAAACAACAAAATACACCGGGGCTATGAAACCTATCAGACATAGTTCATACCCCTGGGGTATTCTCGGCAGACACCTGTGCAAAAGTACTGCCCCAAGAATTTAAACTTCCCCGCGTCGCATTAAAGAGTGGTACAAGGACGCATCAAAAGAAAATGTCAAGTTGACAATATTGGTATATGTACAGTCTTCCAAATTCAAATATTTACAACCACAAAAGAAAGACAACTAGTCCCTATACAACCACCTAATCTGATCATACTACAAAAAAACTATACAACCTGAGTGATCTCCACGCGCCCCGCAAGATCCTCCTGACACAACTCTAGTCAGGTATGTCCAACTACCTTCCCATCCACAGGGTACTAACCGGTGGGAAGATCCTGGTTCTCATCTGACGGCAAAGCCCAAATTTCCACAATAATTGTAAAGAGTCACCAATCGAAATTAACAATTAACATATAGTATTTAGATTTCAATGCATAAAATAGCCTTTCCACTTAGCATGTACCTTGAAAGGGTTTGCATATGCCAAACATGCATAAAAAAAGTTGAAAAATGAAGTTTTAAACAAAACTGCATTGTCGTATTCGACTACAGCATCTCTGTATTCGAATACAAGGCTGTTTTAGAAGTCAGTAGCAAAAACATGATGTTTGTATTCGACTACAAGCCTTTTGCATTCGACTACACTGTTGTTTCATAAGTCAGTAGCCAAATCAGAACATCTGTATTTGAATACAACCTTCTTGTATTCGAATACACATCAGAAAACAACAAAAAACAGCAAAAAACAGCATAATTTCAGCTTTTAAAAAGGTTTCGAAATCAATCAACACTTACACACAAATCCAAAACAATCACACTTAGCAATTATGGCACAAACACAACAACCACTTAAGCTTACATACGTAATCATAATATTAAATCAAGCACCCTAATGCAATGTGTATAAGCCAAAATGCATGGACTCGGAATTCCAATCAAAACCCTCCTCGAAGGGCCGTAAATCATAATTGTACTGCCTATCACAGGCCGAAGTACTAAACTCAGCATGGTTTACTAAAAACGTAAATCATAAATGTACCGCCTATCATAGACCGAAGTACTATTTTACTGAGGTACCACCTATCACGGGTCAGCACGATTTACCAAAAATGTGTAGTCTATCGCGGATCATACACGACGCGACAATCCCCGCAAAGATAAGATGAACCAACAAATCACATGGAATCATCTCGTGGCCCATCCGGTCACCACTATCACCATGGCCCATTCGGTCGCCATGTACAATGAATGCATGAGCATACTCTGACTCTATCCACAACAATCATTAAGTAAATGCAGATATTAAAAGATTCCCCATTTTTAATACTCATTTAACTCTAACGATTTTCACGAAAATCATTAAGTAAATGCAGATATTAAAAGATTGCTAATCCGCTGTCACACACGGGTCAAATACAATTGATAAAATGTAAATAGAGGTAATAACTCGAATCGTTTCACAAGGACTTCTGATATAGTAATAGTAACTGAATTGAAAATTGAAATTAAAAAGGAGGTTTTTATATTTTTGTTTTAATAGATGAGCAAAACAATTAATCCACTTATTCGAGTTTCTAACCTATCACAGATTCTATCAATGAGTTTAATTTCTAATTTGTGATTCTATTCTTATTTGACTATAGAATTGATCAAACAAGCGTAATCAATCCTATGTGAATTTGGTTTCTTTGATTAGATTAAGCATCACAATTATCAAAATATTATAATTAACGATCAAGCATCGTAAAATTATAATTCAATTAAATTAGAAACCGAAACCAAATTCTGTCAAATAAATTTAATCAATCCTATTGAAATTCAACTAAAGCAACCAAAATATTAATATAATCAAATAAACAAGAATAGAATCGTGAATAGAAATTGACAGTGTAACCTGAATCTCAAGGTGTTGATGAAACTCTGAACTCGTGGATTAATCTTATAAAATTAGCCTTCCATGAAATAAAAATAAAACTGTTTATTTCTTGTAGCAATTTGAATCCTAATTTTTCCGTCTTAGAAAAGAAACAAAACTGCCAATATATAGTACTTGTTATTGGACTTTAGGGTTTAGGGTTTAAAAACAAGTAGCTCGCTAATTAAAATTATTACAAATATCCAGATTACTAAATTTTCAATTTTGGCCTAGTAAAGTTCGGAATTGGTCTTTCCTTCCAACACAAACGTTGTAGCTCGAATTTTCATCTTTCCAATGCATGCTCATATGTGCCAATCCGATATCCAGAGCTCAAGTTATGACCTACAGAGCGAGAAAGAGTCACAATATAAATAATAAAATTAAAATGCAAGTAATAAAATTATAATTCAAATTCGACCCAAAGTTTAGAAACAAGCTAAAAATATTGATCTAAGCTATAAAGAGCTTTTAAAATACCAAACTAAAAAATTAAAAACATGTGCCCAAATGCTATGATCAAATTCCCCCACACTTAAACTTTTGCACTCTGAGCAAAACAATGCATGTGATTCCAAATATTCTTATGAATGCAAAGTGGTGAGAGAGAAAAATATTTCTAGCTTAAGGCAATTATGAATAGTTTTTTTTTTTTATCACAACCAAGGCAAACAAGTAGACAAGTTAACTAAAAAATATATCATAAGTGATAGATTCGTTCCGGGATAAAAAATTATCTCAAAGTGTTTGGGCTACTGTTTACACTCAAAACACATCATGAAAGCTAGCACTACCATAGGCTTGACAAGCCTCTATAATCTATATTTGAAACACATGCAGATAATGATCAAAAGGTCTTTATTTAGGTTGTAACGTGGCCAACGTAAGCGTGAGATAATCCTAAGGAGACTAGGGCTGAAAATCAAAGACAATAAAGGAGTAATGAATGAAGAGAGAAAAACAACATTAAGTAACTCAACAAAACATCATTAACTTTTATTTTCATACTCTCTTCGTTCATAACACAACAATTTTTCCTCATATATATATATATATATGTATATATGTATTTCTTTCTTTTTTTTTGAAATTATAATAATTAAAATCATAACAAATAAAATCTTAAATAATACCCCCACACTTAAATTACACATTGTCCTCAGTGAAAGTAACAAGTATAAAATAAGAGTAAGGAAACGGAGCTCCCTGTTTAAAATTCAGTGGTAGGTGGGCTTTTCCAAGAAGAGTTCTTCAATGGTAGAATCTTCAAGCACAAAGCTCTCATGGAATAGCTTGAGACATTGTCCATTTACTTTGAACATTTTTTCGGTGTTTTCACTTTTTATTTCCCGCTGCACCATGAGGAAAAATGTTAGTAACAACAAAAAGGCCAATCCACTTCGATCGAAGTTTCCCAGCCATAATTTTCAAATGGGAGTTGAACAATAAAACTTTTTGGCCAATGGAAAATTTCTTCCTAGAAATCATCTTATCATGAAAGTACTTAGTTTTCTCCTTATAGATGCGACAATTCTCGTAAGCTTCAAGTCTAGGCTCTTCAAGTTGTTGCAATTGAAGCTTTCTCTCCAAACCTGCTTTCTCCATCTTAAGGTTACAACTCTTGACCGCCCAATAAGCACGATTCTCTATTTCTACTAAGAGGTGGCATGCCTTACCAAACACAAGTCGATAAGGGGACATTCCTATTGGTGTTTTGTAGGCTGTTTTATGAGCCCAAAGAGCTTCTTCAAGTCGGTGGCTCCAATCTTTCCTGTTTGGCTGCACCATCTTTTCTAAGATCTGTTTGATTTCCCTATTTGAGACTTCAGCTTGCCCATTAGTGTGGGATGATAAGGTGTAGAAACTCTATGCACAACCCCATACTTCCGAAGCAAAGCGTCCATGGTGCGGTTGCAAAAATGAGTGCCTTGATCACTTATGATCGCTCGGGGTATTCCAAACCTGCAAAAAATATTTGATCTGATAAAACCTGCAACAACTTTAGAATCATTAGTCCTAGTGGGTATTGCTTTCACCCACTTCGAAACATAATCAACAGCTAGTAAAATATAGACATAACCAAAAGATACAGGAAAAGGGTCCATAAAGACAATGCCCCACACATCAAATACTTCACAGAAAAGCATAGGTTGGCACTGTTCACAAGTTTTGCAAGTCTCAAAAGCATCTTTAAACAAAGTGGGCCAAAAGAAACCCGAGTCTAAGACTTTTCTTGCTGTTCGTTGAGGACCAAAATGTCCTCCAGTTTGAGAGGCATGAAAAAAATGAAGAATGGATTGAGCCTCATGGTGGGAAACGCATCGCCTAATCACCTGATCACTACAAAATTTCCACAAATATGGATCATCCCACACATAGTATTTGGAATTACTTTTAAGTTTGTGCATTTGTGTTCGGGATGCATCTGCAGGAAAGACTCCAGCAACTAGATAATTAACTAAATCTGCAAACCAAGGAGTTACCTCACGCAACTGTAGCAGTTGCTCATCAGGGAAGTCATCTTGAATGGGGATGGGGTCCTCATCCATTTCTATTCTGCTTAAATGATCTGCCACCTAAATTTTTAACTCCACTCTTATCTTTAATCTCTAAATCAAATTCTTGGAGTAACAACATCCACCAGATCAACCTCAGTTTTGCTTCTGGTTTCTTCAACAAGAACTTCAAAGCTGCATGGTCAGTAAAAAAACTACCTTCGAACCTAACAAATATGATCTAAAACTTATCAAGTGCAAAAACAATAGCTAAAAGTTCCTTTTTAGTGGTAGTATAATTAGCTTGTGCAAAATCTAAAGTCCTAGAAGCATAATAAATAACATGGGCAGCCTTACAACCCCTTTGTGCAAGGATTACTCCCTCGGTATAGTAAGATGCATCACACATAATTTCAAAAGGGAGGGTCCAATTGGGTGGCTGAATTATGGGAGTAGAGGTCAGTGTTGCCTTTAAGAAATCAAACGCCTTCTTGCATTTGTCATCGAAGGTGAAACTAACATCTTTTTACAACAAATTTGACAGCAGAAGAGCTATATCTTGCTGAAATCCTTGATAAAACGTCTGTAAAAACCTGCATGGCCAAGTTTTGAACGAATCTCGAGGATGCAATATGGGTAAGGCAAATTTGAAATCACATCAATCTTTGCAGGATCCACTTCTATCCATTTTAGAGATCACATGTCCCAAAACTATGCCTTGTTCAACCATAAAATGACATTTTTCATAATTCAGCACATGGTTAGTTTCAATACATCTATGCAAAATTATATCTAAATTGTTCAAGCATGCATCAAATGAGGAACCATACACAGTAAAATTATCCATGAAAACTTCAACACAATTTTTCTATCAAGTTAGAGAAAATACTAATCATGCAGCGTTGAAAAAGTGCCAGGAAGCATTGCATAAGCCAAATGGCATCCTCCCTGTAGGCAAATGTGCCAAAAGGATAAGTGAATGTAGTCTTTTCTTGGTCCTCTGGAGCAATATGGATATGAAAATAACCAGAAAAACCATCAAGAAAATAATAATGTGACTTACCAGCCAAACGTTCAAGCATCTCATCAATGAATGGTAAAGGAGAATGATCTTTTTCTAGTTGCCTGGTTTAGTCTCATGTAATTGATGCATACACTCTAGCTGATCTGCACTCATGTGGGGATAAGTTCATTATTTTTATTTTTAACCATTGTGAGTCCAGCTTTCTTAGGGACTACCCTGCACCGGGCTCACCCATTGACTATTAGAGATGGGGTATATAATGCCTGCTTGCAAGAGCTTGGTCACTTCTTTTTTTTACAACATCCAAAATTAATGGTTAAGTCGCCTTTGGGGTTGCCTAACTGATTTTTGCCCGTCCTCCAGTAGTATCCTATGCATACACATGGATGGGCTAATACCAGGATTATCAGCCAAGGTCCATTCGATTGCCTTCTTGTGTTTTCTCAAAAACTGCAACAGCTCATCTTCCTGTTCAACGTCCAGTTTGGCTGAAATAATCACAGGTAACTTGCCACTTCCTTCTAAATATGCATATTTCAAATTTTCAGGAAGTGGTTTAAGCTCTATAGTCGGTAGTTGTTCAATGGAAGGTACAACACCAGTTGTCGAAGCTAAGTCTGCAAAATCAATTATGTTAGTAGAAATATCAATATCAGCACAATGATCAACCTGCAAGGCAGCTTCGATCTCAGCACACACAGAGCACAATTGAGTATCTGTACATAACTCAAAAGTATAAGTATCATCAAAACTAGAAAATGAAGGAAAATCAGTAGCAAACATATCAGGGTAAGTGTCATCAACCAAATCAGCGAGCAACTCAATTTGAAAAATAGAATGCTCTTCCATGGGGTGTTTCATAGCATCAAATATGTTAAATTTTATAATGCTATCACCAAATTCCATGGATAGAGTTCCAACATGCACATCAATTTTTTGTTCTAGCAGTTTTCAAGAATGGTCTGCCTAAGATGATAGGCGCCCTGTTGGACTTATTCTCTCCCTCCATGTCCAGAATGTAAAAAATATATGCAGCAAATATCAATTCATTAACTCGAACAAGTACATCCTCCACAAGTCCAGCGGGACGAGCATTGCTCTTGTTCGCCAATTGAATGGTAACACCCGTAATCTGCAAAGGTCCAAGAGCAAGAGAGTTAAAAATAGATGTAGGCATAACATTGATGGAAGCTCCTAAAAATAACATAGCATTTTCAAATTGACTATTGCCTATGGTACATGGAATGGAAAAAGTTCCTGGATCTTTTCATTTCTGAGGCATGGGCTAAATGAGGGCTGAAACATTTCACCCTATGTTTACTCTTTCATTATCTTTTAACCTTCTCTTGTGTGTGCACAAATCTTTTAGAAATTTTGCATATCTTGGAATCTGTTTAATTACTTCAAGAAGGGGAATGTTCACTTCCACCTTCCTAAATGTATCCAAGATCTCGTTGTCCCTATCTACCTCGTCCATTTTCTTAGTCTTCACTGCCCTTTGAGGAAAAGGAAGTGGTACATTTTACTCAACATCAACAGTTTTCATATATCAAAGTATCCTCAACAACTTTGTTATTTTTCACTACAGTTTTCAAGTACCTTTGGTATTTCAACAGCTTTCCCAGACCTCAATGTAATCGCACTAACATTGGGAGCATTTGGATTTACTACTGACTGTGCAGGAAATTGGTTTGACCCCTGAGCATGTAATTGATTGATTGAAGTGGCTAGCTGATCAATCTTTGTTTCCAAATTTTGAATGGTGGAATCTGTTATTTGTTGAAATTGGAGATTCTGGACAACCATCTGTTTAACGAGGTCCTATAATGAAGGTGCATTGTTTTGCTGTTGAGGAATATTTTGTTGTTGCCGCCTAGGTTGCTGTTGTGCAGATGAATTCCCCCATCTCAAGTTGGGATGGTTTCTCCAACCAGGATTGTACCTGTTAGATGATAGATCATAGTTGGCTTGAGGATTGTATATATTTGCTGCATATGCTTGAGGAGCATCAACAATTGGGTCTTCTAGCAATGTAGGACATGAATATGAAGGATGCTCTGGAGAAGTGTAAAATACCACACACAACTGCTTGGGTTTTACCTATTTCCAATTTTTTTTATTAAAGATGTAAGCTCATCAAGTTTTCCTTCTAAATTCTTTGTGGGAAAGAAGGTTGAATTTCATTCACACCCTTTGTCAACACTGTTGAATTGTTTCTAGTTGTAAACTGCTGAGAATTAATGGACATGTTCTCAATCAAAGCCCTTGCCTCTTCTGGGGTCTTATCGACAAGTGCTCCCCACTAGCAGCATCCAAAATGCTTCTATCCATAGGTAGCAAGCCTTCATAAAAATATTTGATGAGCAATTGTTCAGAAATCTGGTGATGAGACAGCTTGACACTAATTTCTTGAATCTCTCCCAATACTCATGTAATGATTCCCTGTCAATTTGCCTGATGCACATATTTCTTTTCTGATTGAAGCAGCACTTGAGGCAGGAAAAAATTTTTCTAGAAACAATATCTGGCGATCATTCCAACTTGTAACAGAACCTGGTTGAAGGTAGTATAACTAGTCCTTGGCAGATCTTAGAGTGAAAATGGGAAGGCTCTCAGCTTAATGTGGTCTTTTGTGACTCCTTGAGGCTTCATGGTAGAACACAACATGGAATTCCTTCAAGTGTTTGTGGGGATCCTCACCTGCAAGACCATTAAACCTTGGAAGCAAGTGTATTTAAACCAAATTTTAGTTCAAATGGTACGGTAAACTTCAGGTATATGATGCATAATGCATTATAATTGACATTAGGTGCAGCAAGTTGTCTTAAGGTTCTATTTTCGCATCAGCCATATTTTGTAACAAGTTGTCAATTTCAGTATCTAACTCTAACTCGTTAACACTAGCACCTCTATTAAGTCTACGACGTAAATGAAATGTCCTATCTATTTCAGCAACAAAAGTTCAAGAGATATGAAGATTCAAAGAACTAACCCTAGTCATGCATCATCGTAAACAATCTATACTAATATCAATCTGAAAATTCCACAATGTCCCAAATGCTAAAATTGAAGTGAAAATTGAAACCCTATCAAATAAAATCCAAAAAATAATAAAAATACTATAAAAATATTTCTAAAATTCAAATAAAGCACACAATTTTTTTTGGAATGTTTGCGAGAATATGAAAATCTAAAACAATGAAAAAAAAGGTCTAACGAAGATTTTGGGATCTTTGACCGTCGTTTCCATATAAGAAACTATACGAGTCTTGTTCCTTGTTTTTTTTTTTCCTGGTTTTTTGCGAAATTTCGAATTAATCCGAGACAGTCGCCTAAAACAGGTTAATATTATTATCAGAGAAGTCCCCACTAGCAGCGACGCCAAATTGATCAGTTGTCGCACACGGTCAAATACAATTGGATAAAATGTAAATAAGAGGGTAAGTAACTCGATCGTTTCCAAGGACTTCTTGAATATAGTAATAATAACCGAATTGAAAATTAAAAGGGTTTTTTAGATTTTTGTTTTAACAGATGAGCAAACAATTAATCCACTTATCAGTTTCAAACTATCACATATTTTATCGATGAGTTTAATTTCTAATTTTTGATTCATTCTTATTTAGACATATAGAATGATCAACAAGCGTAATCAATCATATAGTGAATTTGGTTTCTTTGATTGGATAAGCATCACAAATCATCAAAATATTTATAATTAACGATCCAGCGTCGCAAAATTGTAATTCAAATTAAAATTTAGAAACCGAAATCAAATTCTGTTAAATAATTTAATCAATCCTATTTGAAATGTTCAATTTAAGCAATAAAAATATCAAATCATAATCAAATAAACAAGAATAGAATCATGAATAGAAATTGACAGTGTAACCTGAATCTCAAATGTTAGATGAAACTCAGAACCCGTGGAATTAATCTTATAAAATTAGCCTTCCTTAAAATTAAAATTAAAACTGTTTTAATTCTTGTACCAATTTGAATCGTAATTTTTCCGTCTTTTAGAAAAAGAAACAAATGGCCAAATATAGTATTTGATATTGGGCTTTAGGGTTTAAAAACAATTACCCGCTAATTTAAAATTATTATAAAAGTCCAGATTACGAAATTTACAATTTAGGCCCAGTAAAGTTCGGAATTGATCTTTACTTCCAACACAAATGTTGTAGCTTAGATTTTTAGCTTTCCAACGTCTGCTTATATGTGCCAATCCGATATCCAGAGCTCAAATTATGACCTACATCAGTGAGAAAAGAGTCAAAATAATTAACAATAAAATTAAAATGCAAATAATAAAATATATAATCTAAATTTGACCCAAAGTTAAGAACCAAGCTAAAAATATTAATCTAAAGCTATTTAAAGAACCTTTAGAATACCAAAATAAAAAGCTAGAATCATCGAGCCCAAAATGCATGATCAGGTTTGTTTGTGAAAATTAATTTGCGTGCTTTATTATTTGAAAAGTGGAAAATAAGAGTGATTGATGATTGAACTTGGGTGATTTTGAGGAATTTGAATTGATCGAACTTTAATGTAAAATAGTATTACATTTGATGTGGGTGCAAGGAAAATATATGTTTGAGTTATGATTTGTGTTAAATTTGAAAATCATTAGTGTTAATGAGTATTAAAACGGGAAATCTTATTAATATATGCATTTACTTAATGATTGTTGTGGAAAAGAGTCAGAGAATGCTAATGCATTTCATAGTACATGGTGATCGCGAATGGTTCCATGGTATAGTGGTGACCGTGATAGCAACGAGATTGATGCCATAGTGATCTGTTCTTTCATCTTATCCTTGAGGGGTATTATTCGCGTCGTGTAGTCCGTGATAGACTGCGCATATTTTAGTAAAATCGTGTTACCTGTGATAGTGGCACCTCGATAAATAGTATTGGTCTATGGTAGGCGGTACATTTACGATTAACGCTTTTTAGTAAACCGTGCTGACCCGTGATAGATGGCACCTCAGATAAATAATATTGGTTTATGACAGGTGGTACATTTACGATTTTACGCTTTTTAGTAAATCGTGTTGACCCGTGAAGGTGGCACCTCTGTTAATTAGTACTGTCTGTGATAGGGCGGTACAATTATGATTTACGCCCCTTCGAGGAGGGTTTTGGTTCGAATTCCGGAATCATGCATTTAGCATATACTAATGCATTAGGGCGCTTGGCATGCGAGTCATGTTTGATATACTGTGATGATTGTATATGCATACTCATTGTTGTTTTGTGATTGGGCAGTAAGTGTAAAGTGTGATTGTTGGGATTTGTGTGGTAAGTGTTGATTGAATGCGAAACCTTTTCGAAACTGAAATCTGCATTATTAGCCAGTTGTATTTGTATATACGAGGAGCTTGTATTCGAATACATTTAAGTGGATTTCGTTACTGAACTTAGCACTTGTATTGGCTACACCATGTGGTAGTCAATATAGTTGTGCAGGATTTTTCACTGTTTTCGCACTAGTATTCGGCTACAAGGATGTTGTAGCCGAATACAGTTGTGTTGTTTTGCTACTAACTTACAAAATAGCACTGTATTCGAATACAAGGATGCTTTATTCGAATATAGTTGTGGTGATTTTGCTACCACTTGTGAATAGCATTGTATTCGAATGCAAGGATGCTGTATTTGAATACGACAATGCAGTTTTGTCAAAAACTTCATTTTTCAACTTGTTTATGCATGTTTGACATATGAAAAACCTTTCAAGGAGTATGCTAAGATGAAAGGTTATTTTGTGCATTTAAAATTTAAATGCTAAGTCATATTTGTTAATTTCGGTTCGTGACCTTTACAATATTGTGGAAATTTGGGCTTTGCCCTCAAATGAGATCCAGGATCGTCCTACCAGTTAGTACCCTAGAATGGGAAAGTAGTTAGTCATACCTGATCGATGCTGTGTTAGAAAGATTCTACGGGGCGTGTGGAGATCACCCGGATGTATAGTTTTTGTAGCATGATTAGATTAGATATTGTATAGGGGCTAGATGTCTTTTCTATTTGCAGTTGTAGTTACTTTATTTGGAAGACTGTACCATACCTTATATTGTCAGCTTGACTTTTGTTTTGATGGGTCCATGTACCACTTTTGATGCGACGTGGGGAAGTTAAAAATTCTTGGTGTAGTTCTTTTGTACAGTGTTTACCGAGAATACCCAGGGGTTTTTGCTGTTTAAATATTGACGATGTATTTTTTGTTTTAAAAACTGTGGATTTTGTGTTTCAAAAACTATTTTCACTGCTTGAAATATTACGACTTAAATATTTATCCAAAAGTATTTCTTCCTTTATTTCTAAAATTCGATTTTATGTTTGAAAAAGAAAAAATGGGCTGGTTAAAATTGTGTATCAGAGCTTTTGATTATGGATTGGTAGGTCAACCCTGTAGGTTTTGTAGTCCTATATTGATCATGCATCGGGGGTAATTTTTCTGAGTTGTCAGTTCAGGGGTAATTATATTGTTGATGTAGTCGGAATTTATTTTGAATTATTTGAAGTGGTGTTAAGACTCTTCTTGATGATGTTTAATAGAAAACCATGCCGCCAAGAAGGGAATGACGCTAATGATAACATGGCTGCTTCTGTTGCTGCCAGATTGCTGCAAAAGACTCGGCTGGGTCTAAGAAAAGAGGAAAGAGAGATCCGTGCTGCTGAGTCGAGGGGATTAGAAGATTTTCGTCGTTACAATCTTCCCAGTTTAAGGGTGTTGAGAATTCAGGGAAAACGGATCAGTGGATCAAGAAGTGGAAAAGATCTTGAGATGATTAATGTCAGGCAGGAGTGAAGGTCAATTATGCCACTTATCTGCTATTAGGGGATGTTGAGTATCGGTGGAGAAGTACAAGGTTGTTGATGGGATCAGCTCACGAGGAGGGAACTGGAATCATTCAAAAGGAAGTTTTTTAGACAACTTCCGATGAGTTACCAGACTAACTGTATGATGATTTCTAAAACCATATCATCAGGGAAACATGATAGTGGTGAATATGCTGCTAAGTTTGAATCGTTGTCAAGGCATTTCAGTGTTTTTCCGTGAAGAGATTGATGAACCATTTCATTTGTCATCGATTCCAAGACGGACTAAAAGTATGAGATTTAAGACTCTGTCTTCCCTGGGACTTCAAGTTTTCAATTCTTGTAGAAAAATGTAGAGAAGTTGAGGATATAAAAATAAGAGGTCTAGCTAGGGAGGAATTTAATTCAAGAGAGCCTAGTCGGGTGAATCATCAGAACAACAAGGAATACAAGTGCAAAACCTTATAATCGACCACAAATAACAACAAAGAGGCAGAATCGCCCAGGAACCAGAATTTCGGAAGACAATTGGGAATTGTGGTTCGATTGTTTCGATGTGCGCGAGAGGGACATTATGCTAGTGCTACCTCTAATATTTCACTTGCTAAAATGTCAATGCGAGAGGCACATGGCAAGGATTGCAAGGCTGCGAAGGTGGGAATCAGTTGTGAATTGTAACTAGGGCTACTGACCTACTTCTATAGGACGCGTTATTTGCGTGAGTGCAGAGCTGGGAATTCCATTTATCAATTTGATTCAACTGACTGTGAGATTACAGGTAACACTCTAACTGCACTTTTTGATTCGGGGCAACCCTTCCTTCATTGCTATTGATTGCTTGATCGTTTGAATTTATCTTTGTCTGCTTTTCCTTTTTATTTGGTTGTATCACACCGCTAACACTTTACAGTTTAAATTTATGCATGTTACATGTCAGATAACTCATCCAGAATAGGGGTATTCTGGTTAATTGATTTTGTTTACCTCTACAAAATCACCTCGGAGATCATTCTCGTATGGATTGGATGTCGTATCATTATTGATCTTGGTTGTGCTCGCAAACTAGTTCTTTTCCCCGAACCAGGAGTCGTTAAGTATCTAGCTTCTAACAAACTCGAGAGTGATCATGAGCAAAGACAGCTCACAGATAAAAAAACGTTAATGACAGTGCAGTTAACATAAGTGGTTTGCGGCGGTTGTTCAATTGCAGTTTGATTGTTGCGAACGCGTTCTGCACGGGGACTGTCGCAGGTTTTGTGCTTGCATCGCGAGCCAGTGTGCGACGGATGTCACAACAACCGTCGTTCCAACCGTCGCCTGTGTTACTGTACGGTTCCCAACCGCCTCTAAATATAGTCGTACATGACGACAGTAGATACCGTCATAAAATAACACTCAAATTGTATTTATTTCTGATAATCTACGACAATATATCAACGTCACGTCATATTAATTTATTTTGTAGGCAGTAAATTGAACGGACGCACAAAACTAATAATTTAAAATATAAAAAATATGATACATTATTCCTTTTTTTATCCTATCTACTCTAATCAATTAAAACATTAATACAAGATTTACATATAAATACATCCCACATGAAATTTAAATACATAATTTATAATGAATTGTACCTAATCCATCATTCAACTTAGAAGAAATAAACACGCATTCTTAATACATTGAAGTTAACTAAAACAATAATTATGTAGTATTATAATATTCAATAACATTAGTGGAGTAGCTAACATACAAAACAACTCATCAAACTTAGAAGTTCATCCAAATATCTAATTAGTCCTAATGATGTTGTTCCACGATCATCAGGTTGGTGGCTGGACTCACATGACGTCTACCATCTATTGGCGATTCTATGTCCATGCCTGAAGAATGAAAAAAGTATTTTAACCTCATATGAATATTGATAAATATTGTCAAACTAATTAACTAAATTTTCTTATAGCTATAAGAAATCTTTACACAATTGATATTTTTAATTCATAGACAAACGTTCTCGACAAGATTTTTTAATAGGTTTGCTATGATGAACAATTTTTAAATAGTTACAATTACATAACACTTCTTTTATTTACACTTACTTATTTTCTTGGCTTCGTCGTTGACAAATGAACCATCGTACTTTTTATGAAAAATTGGAATACATTTACCCCTACTGTATTTTCGACCATCTCTCAGTTCCTACAAGTAAACACATGTAATTAAGTACATGTTTCAATTAAGTATGCAATCAATAGTAGATGGAAAAAATCCTACCAACTCATCCCTCTTCCTTGCAAGCACTCTTAGAGCCTAATGTATGAAGGATCATTAGCTTTCTCCTATTTGCAACATTTTTATCAGGCCTTCTCCTGCATGATAACAAATGACATAAAACTAGTTTTAAATCAATAAAACAAATCATCAACAAACCAATCTGAAAACTAGTTTTTAAATGCAAAAACAAATCAACTTCTTTACTTCAAACAAATCAATCTGGAAACAAACCAATTGTAACTAGTTTTTAAATGCAAACAAATCAATTTGTAAACTAGTTTCAAATGCAAACAAAATCAATCTGGAAATTATTTTCAAAAACAAACAAACCAAATCTCAAACAAACCAATCACTAATCTACTTATATTTTAGACCAAATTTGTGTGTGAATGCTTTTCATTCATTATGATTAATTTCAAAATAAAGATAACACTTGGCGCACAAAAAAATGGAACTAAACGGTTAAGTGGAATCAAAATTACTCATTTTCCAATCTCATCTCTAAATCTGTCTTTAAAAAAAATATTAATTTAACTTGTATTTTACCATGGAAAATCAATCTTTACTCTTGTATTTTAAAATAACTAAATGAAAACTAACACCAAACACTCTCCAGTATGATTGACACCAATAGGTAACTTCTGTTCCTATGCCTAACTTAATGTTTGGCACAAATTTGTTTTTGAATAAAATCAATTCCATAAAAACTTAGAACTGAAAGTGTAGAATTTAGCACTCAAAAATCAATTCCATAAAAAAAACTTAACTTAGAACTAAAAGTGCAGAATTTAGCACTCAAATTGATAGAACATAACACTCAAACAACTTTAGTACAAAAAAGGGAAGAAAAAAATTGTCCATGCTGGAATTTTGATAACACTATGCAAAACAAGGCAGTCTGAAATTTTCTTTCATTCTACTGAGAAAGAAAGTGGTGTTTTGAGTTTTTTCATGAAGGAACTTGATCAAACAATAACATGAACTAGGGAATAGAAGTTAATCATCAGAGGAAAATGATATAGAAATCATTCTGACTATTTCAAATCTTTACTATATCACTTTATTCCCTAAGTTGAAACTACAACAAGTTACTAGCCTTTAGATGCAGTGAGCAAACAACTTGATTTTGAAATGTAACGTTTGTGTTCAATTTCTTAAGGTAAATAAATAAATTATTTACATTACAATCTAAACAAGGGATAAGGTCAAATATATCAGTTCAGCAGCATGGTGGAATTATTGTTCATTGAGATCCATAAAAAATGGCACTATTATCTGAAGCATCTACTGATAGAATTCATTGAGGTGTTGCTGCTCTACAACATTTTGATTAAATATTCATTGATTTCAATTTTTATAGAGGTAAGTATACATACAAGATGATGAAGGTAGAGCTTAACTACCAGCGTCGGCATGGCATAAGTGACTATAACAGAAGCTGCCAACATGGCATAAATAGCCTTGCGCATTTAACACGTGCAGAATAAATACGACATGTATATCTCTAACTATAACTCTATCAGCTTTTACATAATAAAATTATCTTACCTATTGTGTTATGTTGCGCCGTCGATGGAGAAGTGTTACGATGCACCGTCACCAGAGATGAGGGCTGAAGCAGCGCCGTCACCGGAGAGGGGCACGGAGAAGCACTATCAGTGGAAACTAATTCAATCAATAAACCAATCATCAACAAAGCCAATATGAAAACTAGTTTTAAATGCAAACAAATCAACTTCTTTACTTCAAAAAACCACCTGGAAGCAAAATTACCAATTGTAACTAGTTTTAAATGCAAACAAATCAATCTTGTAAACTAGTTTCAAATGCAAAACAAATCAAATCTGAAAATTATTTTTAAAAGCAAAACAAACCAATCTCAAACAAACCAATCATTAACATATGTTATTTACTTTAGTCTTATCCATTAAATTGCAAACAAAATCAATCTAGAACTAAACGGTTAAATGGAACGAAATGGTTACCTTTATAAGAGTTGATTTTGTTTTCCAAGATGATAATCACCCTTCTTTTATAGAGTAGATTTCGTTGTCTTCGATATTTTTTCTCTCATTTTGTTTCGTTCAGAAGTTTTAGGGATTGACAGAGGTTGAGAAGATTTTGCGGGTTTTCAGAAATTTTAGGGTTGAGAAGGATGTGTGCGGGGCTAAGAAATGAATACACCGGGATTGAGGAAATGAAATTACAAATCTGGAAAACGAAAACCACAAGAGAGGTTTTATTGCCCTAAACGACGACAAGAACTCGCAAACTTGGTGGTGAGGGTGAAAAACGCACTCACGTCTTTATATGGTTGTAATTGGTGGCGGCGGTTGACGAAAACCGCCCCAAGGAACCGTCGCAATGTGGGTGTCGAGGGCGGTTATTTCGGAACCGTCGCATGCCAAGTGTCGCAAACTCAAAGATTCTTTGTAGTGAGAAGGAACTCATGAGTTTTTGTCTTATGCTAATGTGGAGGCAAAGATAAATGTGAACATAGGGGATGTGATGCTTGTCATGAGTATCAGGACGTATTTCCAGCAGAAATTCCATGATTGGCCACCGGTAAGAGAAGTGTAATTTTTCATTGATTTGCACACAAGAACTGTGACCTATTTCAATTGCGCAGTATCGAATGTCGCCATTGGAATTTAAATGAGCTCAAAGGCCAAATTGAAAGATTTGTTGGAGAAGAAATTTATTAGGCCAAGTGTATCACCATGGGGAGCTCCAATGTTGCTAGTTAAGAAGAAGGACGAAGCTCGCGCTTATGTGTGGATTATAGACAGCTTAATAAAGCAATTATTCAGAATCGTTATCCTTTGCGACACATTACATATATTGATGGATTAGTTGAGAGGAGCTGCAATATTTTTGAAGATTGACTTGAAGTCGGTTACCATCAGATTCGAGTAAAGGAATGAGATATCAGAAAACTGCTTCAGAACCCGTTATGGACATAATGAATATCTTGTTATGTTGTTTGGAGTTACCAATGACCAACAATTTTTATAGACTACATGAATAGAATCTTTAGTCCATTACCTAGATAAATTGTTATGGTGTTATTTATGAATATTAATTTATTCAAGGAATGAGGATGAACATGGAGAACATTTGTGCCCAAGTTCTTGAAATTTTACGCGAGAAGCCAATTGTATGCCAATCTATCGAAGTGTGAGTTTTGGCAAGAGAAGAAGTGAATTTCTTAGGGACATGTGTGTAAGACCCATTAATTTTAAAGTATACTTTATGTAGATTTTAGTGGTATTTGTGTATTGAGTTGGGACTCGAGAGGCTTTTTCAGCCAGGAAGTTATTAATATTTTGAAGTTTATAGACCATGACCATGAAGAAAGATATTTCCTATGTGCCGATTAGGTAATACATCGTTCGAATGAATAAATTAAAATTAACTGCGTGTGAATCTTTTACGAAGAATTTAAGCGTTATGGGGTGAAATGTTAATTTAACAAATATCTATTATTTCGGGAGACAACTGGACGATGGTTCGATGTTTCGATGGGTTGTGGAAAGAGGGACTTATGCTAACGCTTGTACCCTAATACTCTCACCTGCTACAATGTCAGAAGCAGGACACATGGCAAAAGGATTTCACGGCTCCCAAGTTAGAACCGTGTGAATGTAACTAGGGCTACTAGTCCTACTGCTAAAGACGCATTTATTGGTGAGTGCTGAAGAGGGGAATCCATTTGGTTAATCTGATTCAACGTGACTGTGAGATTGCAGGTAACCACTTTACTGCACTTTTTGATTCGGGGCAACCAATTCCTTCATTGCTATGGATTGTGTGAATTGTTTGAAGTTATCTGTGTCTGCTTTACCTTGTTGATTGGTTGTCTCCACCACCTGCTAAGACTTTGAACAGTAAAATTCTACATCGTTTACATTTGTCAAATAACTATTCAGAATGGGATTTCTGGTTAATTGATGTTTACCTCTTACAATCAACTCGAGGTCGATTCTCGGTATGGATTGGATGTGCTTACATTATGTTGGTCTTGGATTGTGCTCGAAACTGGTTCTTTTTCCCGAACCAGGAGTTGTTAAGTATCTAGCCGCCAACAGACTTCGAGTGTCGCTAAGAGAAGGAACTCACGAGTTTTTTGTCTCTGGGCTAATGTGGAGGCAAAGATAAATTGTGGACATAGAAGATGTGATGCTCGTCAATGAGTATCGGGACGATTTCCAACGGAAATTCAGGTGCCACCAGTAAGAGAAGTGGAATTTCATTGATTTGCACCCAGGAATCGGACCTATTTCAATGCACCGTATCGAATGTCGCCATGGGAATTAAATGAGCTGAAAAGCCAAATTGAAGACTTGTTGGAGAAGAATTTTATTAAACCAAGTGTATCACCATGGGAGCTCAGGTTTTGCTAGTTAAGAAGAGGACGGAAGCTCACACTTATGTGTGGATTATAGACAGCTTAATAAGGCAATATTAAGAATCGTTATCCTTTTGCCCACATCGATGATTTAATGGATCAATTGAGAGGGGCTGCGATATTTTCGAAGATTGACTTGAAGTCGGGTTACATCAGATTCGAGTAAGGCGAATGAGATATTCAGAAAAACTGTTTTCAGAACCGTTACGGACATTATGAATATCTCGTTATTGCCGTTTGGGGTTACCAATGCAACCAGCAATTTTCATGGACTCATGAACAGAATCTTTAACCATTCCTTGACAAGTTTTTTTGTGGTGTCATTGATAATATATTAAATTTATTCGAGACTGAAGAAGAGCATGGAGAACATTTACGTCAAGTCTTGAGATTTTCTGCCGAGAAGCAATTGTATGCCAATCTGTCAAAGTGTGAATTTTGGCTAGAAAAAGTGAATTTCTTAGGAGATGTGAATAACCAAGGAAGGAATCGCTGTAGATCCGGCAAAGATTGGACGGTTCTTGCTTGGAAACAGCCTCAGACTGTCACTGACATAAGAATTTTTCGAGGATTGGCAGGGTACTACAGGAGGTTTATTGAAGGTTTTGCTAAGATTGTGACTCCATTGACACAACTTACCAGAAAAGATCAACCGTTCGCATGGACGGAGAAGTGTGAGGAAAATTTTCAGTTACTAAAGAGAAAATTGACGACCTCACTAGTATTGGTATTACCACAATCAGAAGAACCCTATGAAGTTTATTGTGATGCATCTCACCAAGGTTTGGGATGTGTCCTGATGCAACATAAAAAGCTATAGCTTATGCCTCAAGGCAATTGAAGATTCATGAGAGAAACTATCCTACTCATGATTTGGAGCTTGTTGTTGTTGTTTTTGCATTGAAGATCTGGAGGCACTATTTATATGGGTGCACGTTCACAGTGTTCAGTGACCATAAAAGTTTGAAATATTTGATTGATCAGAAGGAGTTGAACATGCGCCAGAGACGATGGATGGAGACTCTCAAGGATTTTGATTTCACACTACAGTACCACCCTGGGAAGGCCAATGTAGTGGCTGATGCGTTGAGTAGAAGAAGTGTATCGGTGTCTTCGACAATTATGGCCAGACAACAAGAGTTGTGGGAAGCTTTTAGAGACCTACACTTGAACGTAGAGTTTGCACCGGGAATTTTGAAATTCGGAATGATTAAGATTTCGAGTGGACTACTTGAAGACATTGCAAATTCTCAAGATGACGTCTTAATACAAGAGAAGAGGAACCTGATAGTGCAAGGGAAGACAACTGAGTTCAAGATTGGATCAGATAATATTTTGCGATGTAATGGTAGGATTTGTGTACCAGGAATTACAGATATGAGGAAAACAATCTTAGAAGAGGCTCATAAGAGCAAGTTGAGTATTCATCCTGGAGCAACAAAGATGTATCAGGATTTGAGACAACATTATTGGTGGCCAGGAATGAAGAAACATGTAGCGGAGTATGTATCAACTTGTCTAACTTGTCAGAAAGCGAAGGTGGAACATCAGCGACCTGCTGGGATGTTGCAACCTTTAGATATACCTGAATGGAAGTGGGACATCATTTCCATGGATTTTATAACTGGATTGCCAAAAACAAGGAGAAAGAATGATTCTATATGGGTGATAGTGGATCGACTGACTAAATCCGCTCACTTTTTGCCAGTAAAGACCACCTATAAGGTAGATCAGCTAATAGAGATCTACATTGCTGAAATTGTGAGGTTACACGGGGTACCATCGAGTATTGTATCAGACCGTGATCTGAAGTTCACATCACATTTTTGGGGAGCATTGCACGAAGCATTGGGAATGAAACTACGATTGAGTTCAGCTTACCATCCACAAACGGACGGACAGACTGAAAGGACGAATCAGTCCCTAGAAGATCTGTTGAGAGCATGTGTATTAGATGATAGGGGAAGTTGGGATGATGTACTTCCGTTGATTGAGTTCACCTACAACAATAGTATCCACGCAAGTATCGGAATGGCACCATATGAGGCTTTATATGGGCGCAAGTGTCAAACGCCCTTGTGTTGGTATAAGGACGGTGAAAGTATGATTGTCGGACCGGAGATGGTGCAACAGACTACAGCTAAGGTAAAGAAGATCAAGGAGAAAATGAAGACTTCACAGGATCGTCAAAAGAGTTAGGCGGACAAGCGTCGCAGACTTTTAAAATTCGAACAGGGTGACCATTTATTTTTGAGAGTCACACCTACTACTGGAGTAGGTAGAGCCTTGAAATCGAAGAAGTTGACTCCGAAATTCATTGGACCATATCAGATTTCTGCACGAATTGAGCCTGTTGCTTATCGGATTGCATTGCCTCCGATACTGTCCAATATTCATGAGGTGTTTCATGTGGCACAGTTGAGGAAATATCTTGCAGATCCATCTCATGTGATCGAACCAGACACAATCCAACTGAAGGATAACTTGTCATTCGAAGTACCACCTGTGAGAATTGATGACAGGAAGATTAAGCGATTGAGGACCAAGGATGTTTCGTTGGTCAAAGTAGTTTGGAACCCAATTACTGGAGATGCGACTTGGGAACTGGAGAGCAAGATGAGAGAACAACACCCAGAGTTATTTATCGACGCATAGTTTTGAGGACGAAACTAATTTTAGGGGGGTAGTAATGTAAGACCCATAATTTTAAAGTATCATTTTAGTGTATTTTGGTATTGAACTCGGAGGCTTTTTAGCCAAAGTTATTAATATTTTGGAGTTTATATGACCAAAAAGATATTTTGATGCCGATTAGAATTACTCGTCGATGAATAAATTAAATTAACTGCGGTGAATCTTTTACGAAGAATTTAATGCGTTATGGGTGAAATGGTAATTTAACAAATATCATGTTATTTTGAGATATTTGTTAAAAGATAAAAGAAAAGAAAATAGAAAAGAAAGGAAAGGAAATAGAAAGGAAAAGAGAATAGAG